>JALPQI010011506.1:0-35393 GCA_025490895.1 Thaumatotibia leucotreta | reverse complement strand
AACCAAACATTCACTGTTAATAGGTTCATTTAAGATGAAAAGAAAGTTAACATTACCCTTTTGAACTCGTCTTCTTAGTTAAGATCAATAGACTCGTTTGTTAATTGGATTAGATGAATTATCAATAAATTTCCTATCCATTGGTCTTAATTTGTTCAGCCTACTTAATTAAGTAGGTACCTACGACGTACAGGATTACGAGTACATCATTCGGATTTAGAAATTCGAATATATCCCTTGCTGCAGCCATTCAGTTATGTTAAATAGCAGCGGTTGTTCCATTAAATGACAAAACCGCAGTATAAATCTGTGGTTAAAAATCTAAATAACAACCATTTCAAAGAATTGCATTTACGATTAGGGTAAAAGCACCAATAGATGACTGCCACCCAGAAGTTGACTGATAGGCCTAAAAATGTAAATAATTAAATCAGGAATAATTTTACACGCGTGGGAGTATTTTTTTCACACGTGGCAGCACTACATCGAGTGTCACATGCGAATTCCCAGACAATTAAGCCACGCACGAGGCAGTGAGCGGTCGTCGAGTTTGCGCTTCGCGCCCAAATTGCGTTTTATATGGGATCCTTATTAAGAAAAGCCCTCAAAAATTTAAGCTTTTAATCACGTAAAAAATCGAATATGGCTTTTATATCCTTGATTGACTTCAGTATAGATTTTAGACTAATATCTCTATTGTGTATATTATAAATAATACTTATTTTTTTATTTATTTCATGAGATATTTGCTGGTCAAGTTATGGTTCCAATATTGTGTGTTCGGGCCAAAAGTTGAACGACGGTCAACTTTTAGGCAAAGGCTCGAATTTTCAAATGATTGTGTAAATTATAATAAAATAGCTAGATGTAATATTTATATATAAAATTACAATCAGTTTTGTAGTTGATTTTTAGACCAAAAGATGAACGACCCTTTTTTCATGTAACACGTTTTAAAGTAATTTACTTTTGTAACGGATTGAAACGGGATTGTTCAACTCAAGAATCGCTGTCCAAAACGTGAACTAGGAAAATTTACTGGTTCATCTTTTGGGTTGGATTCCAATAAACGAATTCGAATCAATTTAGTTCGTTCATTTCGTTGATGCGGTGTCCAAAACATGAACCAACTGATTTTATGGAACGATTGAATGTGGGAAAAGTTAAACTATGTTTCTTAGAGATCAGATTGTTACACAATGTATACCGTGTTTATATTTCATTAAAAGAAGGTTCTTTAGGTTAAAAACAATTAATTTATGTAAGAAACCAACATTTTTACTATGCTCTATTCATCTATTGGAGTCTTGGCGTTCATATATTGGTCTCGCTATATTGCAATTATGCTGGTTCATCTATTAGGGTCAAATTGTTCAGTGATAGGGCACTTTGTTCAACTACTGGGAAATTTGAGTCCTTTTTTAATTTAATCATTTTTATAAAATTACTGAAGTTTAATACGAGGCACGAAAATAACTTATTCTAAACTCAATAAAATGCGGAATCATATACAAAAATAAAAATGGATGAATATGAGTTACATCATATAGAAAAAAATATTTAAAGTTGGGAAAGTTGCTTAACTGTTCATCTATTGGTGATTTTACCCTAAATTGAAACAATATGATATGGTCTAAATTCAGATGACTAAACCGTAACCAAAGACATCTTTTATAGATTTTAGATCATGTAGGACAAACATACTAAAATCATAAAAAACAATGGAAGTATCTGGCGGTTAACACATACCTACAGCAACTCAGGGTGTTCTTACGGCTATAGAGAGCTGTGAGGCGGCCGCGAGTTGCTGACGCGCACCACATGTGCTAGAGCCACTGGTAGTTAACAATAGTAGATTGTGTCACAAGGGATCAAAATGATATTTCCGGCGTGGGCGTATTGAGTCCTGAATGGAGCGACGGATTCCACAATTGAATCCCGACCGTAGAGAAGGATTTTAAAGTGGAATCCTGAGCGTAATGAAGGATTCAAGCTTTAACGCCCAAGATGAAATAATTTTGATACCGTGTAACACATACTGCTTTTCACACCACCTATGAAAAAAATAAAAGATATATCACATAAAATAAAACTATGAAAACGGATAAACTCGCGTATATTAACTAATTTTAACTTCATTCCGACGTTTCGAACACTTTACGGGGTTCGTGGTCTGCGGATGACTGACAATGGAGGAAATATAGATAGAATAGATCTACCTCCATCAAAATAAGAAAGATAAGTACAAAACTACCCACCAAAGAAAAAATACTAAACCACAGACAATAAATTTTAAGGGTGGATGTACATACAAAATTTGCAAATTAAGCTAGTTATTCATTACAAATATTTTCAGAATGAAGACAAGAGACAAAATAAATAATCTACGCCGGTTCTATCCCTACGCCACTGCCTGAGAAGTATTTCCTTCCTTTGTATGATTGTATTGTTAGGAAGGTATCCCAAAATTGGGACCGGCAAGAAACTCAGCGGGACAACTCTTTTCAAAAAACATTTGTAGTACATCTTAAGATCATCATGCATTAAACCAAAACATACAATTTTGATTAATAAGGAAATTTAAAATAATTTTGAAAAAATGTTGCCAGTACTAAAAAGGGGGGGAATGGTCACCACCGCCAAATACATCAGCCTCACGGTTTATGTCTAGACTGTTCCTTTATCAGATGAACAACTGGATCCCAAGCTGGTGGTAGAGAAAAGCTTCTTTCCATTCGATTAAAGTTTGGATATTTCATTATCTCAATAGCCTCACGCAACATTCTAGGAATGTTTCTCTTCTCCTTAACGAGAACCAACCCACCACGAACCCTGTAAAGTGTTCGAAACGTCGGAATGAAGTTAAAATTAGTTAATATACGCGAGTTTATCCGTTTTCATAGTTTTATTTCATGAGTAATCCTCGTGGTAACCGAAGAAAATATTATATAATAATAATAATAATAATAATAAAGTCTCGATCAACACCTCAAGAGGCTCTCGCTAGGTGATTGGGTCAAGGGTCAGATGCAGAAGGCGGTAATCCTGGACACGGCGCGCATAGTCCGGCGGTTCCTCTCCCTGCAGCCCTAACCACCGGCAGCTTGGGCCCGCCCCGTTGCCGGCGGCTCTCTAGGTTAGGTTTTTTATATTATGTTTACATGTTTTGTATTGCTTTTGTATGTTTTATTTTATTTTACTTTTATAGACATTTTGTAAAAAACCTAGCCTAAGAAATGAACGAAATAAAGAGAATAATAATAATAATATAGCCATTTATTCCAATAAATATTACATTGATTCATTGATTGATAGATTTTTTTAAAGGTTCATGCATTAACATTATTAAATTATTTAATTATCATTGTTTTTATTATTTTTTTATTTATTTATTGGAATGTCCATTTGTGGACATAGGCCTCCTCCATCATATGCCATGTGTTTCTATCGGTGGCCAATCTCGTCCAGGTGACGCCGGCCACGGCCACGATATCGTCTCGCCAGCGCCGCCGCGGACGGCCGCGTGCGCGCTGCCCGTCTCGTGGGTACCAATGTAGCATTTCCTCGCTCCATCGGCCATCCTTTGTTCGCGCCGTGTGCCCCGCCCATCTCCATTTCATACGGCAAATTAGTTCAGCGGCATCTATAATTTTCGTCCTTTCCCGAATTTCTACATTCTTTATTCTATCTACTAATTTGATGCCCAGCATGCTACGTTCTGCGGCTCTTTGGAATACCTGTACTTTGTGTATTAATTCTTTAGTTATGCTCCAGGTCTGAAAATATTATATATCACATATTTAATATTTATGCAAATAATCGATTCTGAAGAATTTTTTATCAATTATGAACGTACTGTTTATTTTCATATTTCATTGTATTTTTTTAGGCTGGCAATAGAAAGTCCTTGAACAGAAAAGTGCCACTTCGATCCCTCCTAGAAGGGAAGAAAAGACCCGTATTCGAATAAATGGTCTGAAAAAATACATGATTGCAATGATAGCCGCCTCATTTGTTTTCCAGGTGCTAGCATGCCTGGCGCTAGACCTGCTGCTGGTGGGGCTTGGCATGTCCATCAGCTTCGTGACGATGGTCCTGCCCGAGGTGCTGAACGCTAAGGAGGGGCTCTCCATCAATGAAAAACAGGCATCATGGTTTGGTAAGACGATGTTTGTTGTTATCCTATCTGTTTTTGTTTTCAACTTGAATTCACTTAAACATATTTTTTCAATAGCCATTCCAAGTCCGTTTTGCACTTAGGTGTATTAGGTATGCAATTAAGTGGGTGCTTTAATTAATAGTGTCTAATTAATTGTCATACTGATGTGCAAATTGCTAATAAAAGGTTTCGCGTAAGAAAACTCTTAAGTTTAGTGTTAATTAAGATGTTTATAGGTAGGGCATTTTTTTAATTTTTTTATGTTTTAAAAGGTTAAGCATTCTGGAAAATTTCAGCAATTTGTTCAATCATAAATTCTAACTGACAACTATTGGAGGAATACTCGGTTGTTAGCTCTAATCAACTTTACTACCCAATTAAATAATATAAATATACTATTTTTAGATCATCACATAATTGCCAATTTACATCCTTTAAATAAAAATCCAAGAATTTTCAAAGATTTGGATTAGATATGTAAACCTAACCTTTTGTATACATAAATACAGGAATGTTTAATTATGCGTGGTCTGTTGAGCATTTGGCCGGTATTTTCTTCGTGCTGCAAAAATCACATCTCTACTTATAGTTATTTGAATTGCAAATGTAATGACCAATTACTAATACGAATCTTTTTATCTTTTGTGCCATATATAACGCAAGGTCATTACCATTATGTAAAGATTTATAGTTCCACTATACCAATGCAAATAAAAACTATTAAACATCTTGACACATTCTGCTGTTTACTTAATAACGCATTTTGCAGTTGTTTTATAATGATAAATATACTATTTGATTATGTACTTAGGTACTAGGTTAGGTACTTAGGTACTGTCAGCTGACCGCTAACAGGTTCTGTGAAGTGACATTTCTTCACTCCTTGTATTCTTTTCATTTCTCTTCTCGAGTCTTAAAATGACCTACAACTTTAGCGATCGATTTTAATTTAGGTATATAGATTTACATAGTTTCCTAATTATGTAAATTGTGATTCTGTTTCATGTTGTAAGTAAAATTATGCACTGGAATGTTAAATTTATATATCCTTGGAAATCAAATAACTTCTTAAAAAACAAAACTAGTTTTATGTTTCACCCAGGAATACTAAATCATCATCATCATATGGCCATGAGAGTCCACTGCTGGACGAAGGCCTCTCCTATTAAACTATGCGTATAGACGTATAATACTAAATATACTGTCAAAATTAATTGCAACAATCGACAAAATTGTCACCTAACGCAAACGAAAACTGAACCGCAAACTAATCCAGATTATCCATTAATAGGTAACTCGAGTCCAATATTATGTATGAGTGCGCAAAGTATTGCCAGGTGTCAGTTTGCTTCCGGTGGTGAAGCCATGTCAATGTCGTCTACGCTCGGCCTGGTTCGGCCGGACCTCGAATATCTTCCAGTGAAACCAAACACGTTCTACTTCGAGAAGATATGATTTCAAACCTTGATATATATTTCTAGTTCTGTGTAACATAATGCGTTTAAATAATAATGAAAAGAAAGCATTGTCTTCAAAGAATGTTATGTTACTCGTATTAAATGACTTGAAAAAAGGAAGAGGCTCTCAATTTGACAGAATTTTCTTTTTCGTATGTATTTTATTCGAACCCAAAAGAACGTGCATGTTGTGCATATCATCCAAGTTACCGAAATGAAGATGCTGAGGTGTATAGGCTCAACCTGTTACCAAATAATTAATATGCGAAATATTTCCATAACTACAATTTTTTTTCTTAATATATTTTTTTCTTTTTTTCTTAATCTTAGTACCACACACAAAGAGCAATGCAAAGCAAAAAATTATTTGTAATTAACAAAGTAGGTATCAACAGGCGGTTTTATCGCGAAAAAGCGATCTCTTAGGGTAGCGCTTTTCTTATTTTTCTCATTCTTATTTTTCAGGCGGAATGGCCTTCCTCTGCCAGCCATTTGGGAGCATATTCTCCGGGCCGCTACTAGACTACTTTGGGAGGAAAAAGGCCTTATTCCTGGTTAACATTCCACACCTAATCGCGTGGCTGCTCATGTACTTCGCCTGGGATGTGCCTTCGTTGTTCATTGCGAACGCGCTGTTGGGCATCGGCACTGGCATCATGGAAGCTCCTTCCATCACATACGTTGGTGAAATAAGGTAATATACATATTATTACAAGCAATTAATGGCTATATAACTATTTAACCTCCAAAGAAAACAAGGTTGACTTGGGAAGGGGTAAACTTTAACTGAATTGAAACAATTCAAAACATCTTGTATTGCAAAAAAATGGGACGGTTAAGATGTTTCACTTGATCTTATCTAAACTGAGCTATACATATGGACAGTTGGACACCCACTAGACACTAGAGCTACATTCTCAGGAATTACCCAAATCACCTTGTGTATTACGTGTATCGAAATTATTCAGTAGTACGACGACAATAGTATGGTATTATTTTTATCATATTATACTTATGATTTCAGTGACTCATCAGTCAGGGGAATCCTGACGACGCTGACCAATACTTTTACGTCGACGGGCATGTTCCTGTCCTACTTGCTGGGCACGGTGCTACCATGGCGGCTGGCGGCGCTCGTATCATTGACTGTACCACTTACCACCATGCTGGTCGTGCTATTTGTAAGTACGATGTAGCGAATAAATATCTAAACTTATCTATTGCAAGTACATTTATTTTATTAGTTATTTAACAGTAAATAACAAATTGGAAATTTTACATTGGTAAAGGGTCGTGCCATCTAAAAATTAAATAAGATAAAAAAAACTAATAACGGCATTTTTCCGAGCGTTTCAACCGGTGTGACTTCGTTGGCAGCGTTATTACACGAATCCCATGATTTTTTAGATATGACAATTTTGAAGCGACAACAGTACGCTGCCTTAGGGTCAAGATACCTACTTATTAGTGCTTTTCGCCGTCGAAACAGCAGGGTGCTGTGGGAAGGACGCGATACTGCACGTGCGGGACATATAGGGCGTCGAGTTAAAGGGGAGAAGACCCCCACACCGAGTCGTTTTTGGTGCAGAGGTTTGCCATAGCTACCTAACACGGCAATGCCGCGAGCATTACATATGGACACCAGAAGCGCTACAGAGAACGGCGGATATTGTGTCTATAAAATTGTTTAAATAGTAGTATTATATTTTTAAGTGCGGTTTATTTTAGGATATACTGCAAAAAAGGAAATTCGTAAATTTCGAGGATTTGTCTCTCTCACTCTAATGACGCCTTCGTTTGAGTGACAGAGAAAAATCCTCGAAATTTCCGAATTTCGATTTTCGCGGTAGTAGTTTGTTACTTAAATAAATTCTTCAATAAATAACATCATAAAATTTAGGTAGTATTACAAGATCAACTTATTTTAAAAAGGCAACAGTAGCAGTAAGATAAATCATTACAGTTCAAATTACAAAAAACTTGCAACTCGACCTTACTGACGCTTATGGAAAATTTGTCAATGATTTTCCACACGTCGCTCTTGTCGCCAGTTCCACCGATATCGCGATCGGAATCGTTTAGAAACGATGGCCGTTGGGGCGGAAAGGTGGCGGCCACGTACTGCAAGGCGCAGCGTGGATACGCCAACGTGTCTGGGTCACTGTGGCAATCTTTGGGGGTATGTTCACCAGTAGATGTCTTTCGGCAGATATGACGACGATGACGTAGTAGTCAATTAGCAGTGTTACTTCTTGAAAAAAATTCACAAATCAAAAATATTTCGAAAAAATATAACCACCAAATTAAAAATTACAAAAATCCCATTCCCCACATCCACAAAGAAAAAAGTAATGTTTATAACAGCCGAAGAAAATATTCTACTACTCGTATAAAGCGTAATAAACGATTACAATTAATTGATTATCCTGTTTCTTGATAAAGTACTTAGTTTGAAACTTGAAGATGCGCGTGATTCTTGCAATCATAGACATTTCATTTAACCTCGCCTCATCAGATTACCTTGATATCATAGAGAATAAAAGCGTTATTACACAAAATGTCACATCGTGTTAAAACTGTCGAAAACTCTGTATGATGGTTAAAAAAACGTATACTCGTTGTATCATTTTTCTTTTTATTACATTCATCATCATCATCATCATCATCATCATATCAGCCGAAAGACGTCCACTGCTGAACATAGGCCTCTCCCAACGATTGCCACAATGACCGGTCCTGCGACCCTCACCAGGTCATCAGTCCACCTTGTGGGGGGCCTACCCACGCTACGCCTTTCGGTACGTGGCCGCCACTCAAGAACCTTCCCGCCCCAACGGCCATCGGTTCTACGCGCAATGTTTGCATATTACATTCGGATGACTCCTGTTATTTTTCAGATAATTATAAATTCTTTTTTTTTTAATAGTTAAGGCCATCATAAGGGAATTGAGCCATCATCGGCAGACAGGCACCTTCCATGCTATATGCATACCTTTATCGAATAATGGGAGATGTAGTACCTACCTAATATGACCATTGGTCACCTATTAAAGTTTTGTCAAATTAAAACATTTTCATCAACATGTTTCAAATTGGTTAAAACTTAGTTGAATATGTCGACTCTAAATTTTCGGACACGTTCATATCTACTTTTCGAGTGATTTTCTTACAATGGATGTAGGTAAAATGATCATTAGCATATCTTTATTGTAGTATAGTTGAGCGTTTGCATAATATAATAATATTACCAGGTTCAAATAATATATTCATGTTTCGTTTATTTTCAGGTACCTGAGACCCCAATTTGGCTGCTTTCTAAGGGAAGACAAAAAGATGCTCTGCGGTCGCTCTGCCAACTGCGCGGATGGTGCCAGCCGGAAGACGTCAAGGAAGAATTTGACCAGCTCCTCAAATACAAGGACACTATACATGAATGTGTCATATGCCATAAAGAAGATAAAACCACCCTTCCATGCGAACACATGAAGGCGTCAATCATCAAAAGGATTATATTAAAATACAAGCACGTATTTCTTGTGAAAGAGACGATACGACCGTTCACCCTAGTGATGGCTTATTTCTTTTTCCATCTGTTTAGCGGTCTCATGCCAATCAGACCGAATATGATTAATTTTTGTAAGGCCTTAGGGATGAAGTACGAGACCAAAACTATAGTGGTAAGTCTTATACTTAGGTAATGGGTTACTATTAAGGTTTTTACTTACTTCTAAATACATAAATAACGTACCTATGCCTATGTACGCATGAAGATATTTAATTGAGCAAAGCAAAATTATTTTAAGCGTGAACAAAACATCAGTCATACAACTGACTTTTGTTTGTCCGGTTGTTTTCCTCCACAGTTAGATTTAAATTCAATTCACCGTTAAGTTTACAAAATCTCAAAATAAAAATAAAAAACAAAACTGAATACAACCGATCCAAGATCTCTTCATTAGATCCCGACTTTGTGCCAACGGGACCATCTCGGTGTTATGCCCGTTCGATAAAAAAAAAATTAAAATAGATTTACGATTCTCGGAGATATCAAGTAACATGCATATAAAAAAAATCTGTCTATTAAGAAACTCCTTATTTTTGAAGTGGGTAAAAAATTCTTTATAGAAGACTTTTTATTAACAAATATTAAATTTAATTCCAGGTTCTAGTGGGCGCAGTATTCATAGTCATGAACTTGCTGACAGCAGTTATAGTTAAATTAATTGGCAAGCGTAAGCTGGTCATCGGCTCCATGTCGGCTACAGCTCTATGCAGCCTCCTCATCAGCATATACGCCGCGACGAACTTGCCACGAGACCTCTTCTCGTACGAGCCTCACACGTTCCCTGAGCCGAAGGACACGCTGCCAGTGGTGCTGTTCATGATGCTAGTGTGCTTCACAAGTCTTGGCATACCTTGGGTGGTGCTGTCTGAGGTGTTTCCTTTCAGGTATGATAATTCTAATTCTGACAATCTTTTCAACGGTATTTAGATTATAATAAGTTTCAGTAAAAAAAAATGATGCAAGCTTTCATTGCCGTGCCTGTACTTTCTTCGTCATTCCGTCAAGTCTAATCAACGCAAACTTGGTAGAGTTACATTGTTTCGGTCGCAATTTCATATGAACACCTTTCGACTATAGTTATCATCAGACCGGTGGCTTAATGTTGGTCCCGTTTTATCCATTTATCAAGTTACACGTCCTTCTCGCACTTGCATACTTTTAGAAGTGACGGTTAGAGTCCCATGATATCAATTGTAAATATTGTCATTCGACTCACATATGTACCTGTATAAAATTGAACTCGTAAAATTCGATTAGTGGATGGACAAAAATCCGGACAGTTGGTGAAATTAAGTGAAATGAAATAAAGGCTTGTAATAATAAAACAAATTGGGCACGAGTGACATATACCTAATAAATCGTATAATATCTCGTTTCTAATCAACGTTTCAAAGATCAGGAAGAAGCTTAGTACTTAGGCACATTTACGGTATACCGACAGACGGCACAACCTTTAAATAGGTAATTAATGTGCCTATAAAAATAATTAAGTAGTATAAGTAAACAACAAAAAAATTTATTTTCGTATTTTTTCAGGAATCGTAAATTTTGAAGCATTTCAGTGATTTACATTCAATTTTCAGGAGTCGAGGAATGGCGACGGGCATGGCTGCAGCGCTCAGCTACGTGATACTCTTCCTCGCAACCAAGACTAACTACAACATCGAGTCAGCATTCCATCTCAGTGGAGCATTTACAATTTATGCCATAATTGGCTTCCTGGGTAGTTTTTATCTATACTTATACCTGCCAGAAACAGAAAACAAGACCCTCTTGGAGATAGAAGCCTTTTATAAAGGAAATAGAAGGGTTTTCGCTGATGACTTTTTGATTAATACATTCAGAAAGAAGTCAAACAATGGCGCTGATGCTCCTATGCTAGTCAATTAAAGTACAAATATTTTTAATATTGAGATAATTTATATAATAGGATTATGTTTTGTAATACTGTTTAGATTAAGGTTTTTTCATGAGGGGATGAAGTGAACAGTGTGTTTTACAATAGCAAGAAATGAACTGTAAACTATTAAACTTGTCAGCAATTATTTATGTTGGGTATAAAATTAAAACGGTAAATAATATGCGTACCTACATTGCTTGAAAGTAATACATTGTAGTGGAAATTTCTCCGAATTGGAAAAAATATTCAAAAGAGTGTGCTACTGCAGTTGTCTAAAAGTTATGTACCTATATACAGGGTGACCATTAAACAAGTGCATTCCCGTTGCTTGCATGCTTTTGGAACTCAAAAGTTACCAAGTTCAAGTTTCAGAAGGGTGGATATTTTTTGAAATTATACTTAATATAGTACTAGGTGCTACCTACCTACTAACTAGGTATACTACCAGTTCTGAGACTTGAACTTATTTCCAAAAACTCTCTTAGGGCGTCTATTTTGCGTCCCAAAACCTCACTGGCAACAGGCTTGCAATTATTTTTTGGTTAATCTTTATATACATAACTTTTTGACAACTACAACTACAGTAGCACCCTCTTTTGACTATTTTTTCTAATTCGGAAAAAAAATACAATTGAGAAGTTATCTTTTCCACAACTCCTATGTGGGAGGATCATTAGATATATCGCGGTTTCATAATACTCATCTCATGAATGTAAATTTGAGTGAACCGGAATATGCATGAGGTTATTCATTATATATTATTTAGGTAACTGCTTGTGTAAACGAAGCTATGAGATTAAATTTCTGAGTGATGAAGCATTGTTTTATTCGGGAGTTTTTTTTTCCAAATTAAAACAGAACACCTAAGATATAAATATTCCGTTAGTCAGTAGAAAATAAAAATATATAAACAAATATGGCTGACGTTCCATAGCATTGACACATATCGTGAATCACGTCCGCAGATATATTTTTATGTTAACAATAATAAATATCAATAATTTTACTTAATAATGTATGTGAACTCAAGGTTTAAGGATATAAGTTGGTGATAAAATCAAGATTCTGTTCTAAAACTGCGTGATTAAAAAAATTAAATAAAATAAATAAATATCTTGGGACATCTCACACAAATCGACCTAGTCCCATGGTAAGCTCAATTAAGGCTTATGATGTAGGTACCAGGCGATAAATATAATAGATAGATACATATAGATACGTAAAATACATAGACAGCCATGACCAAGGAACGAATATTTGTGTATTTGTAAATAAATACACAAATAATGCCCTCGCCGGGATTCGAACCCGAAACCTACAGCTTCGTAGGCAGGGTCACTACCAACTAGGCTACAGAGGCTGATTATGAAGTAGTGCAAGTTTTTAAGTCTGTTTTCTTTACTTTTAGTTTGCGCTGCGAGCGGTATCAACAAGTTTCTTTCAGTCACATAACTACCTACAAGTTTTTTCAGTTACAGAAATTGATTTTACTTTTATTATCGACTTCTCTAAAGAGTGCACAAGAGCAATAAAAACATTTCATAGCTAGAATGTGCGTAAAAAAAGGTTTTGGTGCGTTATAAAGCCGCGTTGCGTCGTAAATCTTAGTTGAAAAATCACATGTTGAGTTTCGTAATAATCTGATGATTACGTGGGCGTGGCCATAAAGATATGACACTAGCTGGATAATCATAGCTGGTTACTATTTTGTCATTGTGTTTAATATTTAAGATAAAAACTGTATGTTATTACGAAATGATTTGATAGTTACCTACTATGATACAGAAATTGACTATCTGTAAGTAACATATATGTTTATTAGTTAAACTCTACTAAAATGAAGGCTATCTAATCTACTGAACTTCAATTTATCGCCACATAATTATGTTTAACATTTTTATGACAGTCTAAAATTCCTACCTAGCATTTGTTTAGCATTTTAGGGAACTATTATTGTATTAAATTTATAATGTTTTCGAATTGAATTTAAAATTTTACTTCCTTGTTTACAGCGTTGATAATTTTTCGCTGGGCTTCAACTCACTTAAAAGTAAATACATTTTTTTTTATTTTATCCTTCAAATAAATCTCACCTAATTCACCGTATGTGTTACATGTTCTTAAATAAAATATTATTTTCTAAAATAAAATATTTCAAGTTCGGAAAGTTGCTTAGCTGTTCAATCTATTCATGATTTTACGCTACGCCACAAATGCCACAATTGAAGCGAACGAATCTTTACTTGCAAACACCGAATGCGATTTTCGGAAAGGCTCGCTTGCGAAGGCTCACTTAACCCGATAAAAGTAAAGCAAAGTAAATAGTAGGGCTCTCGGTATCCGTGTTACCCGCAGACACGTGTACACGTATCCTTAGCACCGGCGGTACTAAGAACCCGAACGACACGAAACGCCAAGAAACGTTTCCAACTTAGAAACGTCCAAGCGCGGGTCCGCGGATCCACTTAGAAACTTTTCCAAGCTTGAGTCTTGCGGATCCATTGTAATTGAATATTCGAAAAACCTATGTTTTTATTAGTAAAAAGTCTGAAACAAAACAATACCTACCGAAAAATTCGCATTTTTTTACGAATTACGCAGCTAGAGATTTTCTTTGTTGCAGGTTAAATGCGGTTCAATACTTTGTTCAAATATAAAATCGTACCTATATTTTAGATTGCCACTGCCACTACACATTGAGGGTGGACCAGACACAGGTCCTCGGGTATCCGTGTCTTAATTACACGGTTGCTAATTAAACGTTCCCAACGGGTAAGAAACCCGTTTCCCGGTAGCAAAGAAACGGGTACACGGAAACGGGTACACGAAACCCGGACACGACCGAGAGCCCTAGTAAATAGTAGTAACATCGACATTTATTTTTAAAATCGAGCCGACCAGCAGTGTTAAATTTTTCAAAAAATGCCCTTCTTTTCTTGTCAAAATATAATATCCATTCTGTCTTCTACAAAAGTTCAAAGAATTGATATTTTGTACGCATTTATTTTGTATTGGTTTACCAAGAACGACCAAGACCACTGCGCAATGGCGGTGGCCTGCGCGCACGACGGTGCCGCCGTGTACGGCATCGCGCCTGACAACCGCACTGCGCGCCTTTTCCTCGACTCCTGTGACCTGTACGAGTACAATTGCGACCATGGCACAAGTACGATTTTCTATTTCTTGTGGCCCTCACCGGCGATTTTGGAACACGGTGCATGTATCAACGCACTTGTATTAAACATACCCTTTTCCACATGCCTCGGGGAGTTTTAAACACTTTTTCACGAGAGCCACAGATTTGTACCTTTCGATGCTGCACTTTGTTGCATACAATATGTAATTATATTATTATAGTGATCTGTCTCCTAGCAAAGATAATACCTTAAGACTAAAAATATTGACTATGTAATGATTATCAACATTAAGATTTTTTTACTACCATAATGGTAACCCATGTCCACTGCTGGCCTTCTCCAATTACCTATGCCCGTACATATTCGCATTAGGAGGTAGGTAATGCCCATAATCGCAATGCTCACCTGCGCATTATGGGTTCAGTAGTGTATCCACTATGATAAAATTGATAACACTGTTGCCCATCATCAATTTTCAATTAATGATGAATGAATAATTATGATGAATGAGTGACACTTTTCTCTCTTAGTCAATCTTACAACACCCGCGGGAGGAATTAAGGTCGTGACACGTGTTATCTTACTGTACAATACCTATATATACAAACATAATTAATAACACAATTATAATGAAGTATTTTAATGCAGATTATAAGCCATGCATCGAGCCTCCAGTTACTTTGGACGACGATACTGTCACAGTTGTCACAGATATTTCAACTAAAGCAGCCAAAAACCCACAAATTGAAGCCTTATTGAAACAAAAGATACCTCCACGAACCTCACGAAAACCCAAAAGGCACAAAAGAAAAACCAATAAAGCAGTGAAAATGAATGACAACCATAAAGAAAAAAGAACTGCACAGGATTTTTTTACTAAAAATATAAATTGTGGGCGTAAACGTCAATGAACATGATCAAGAAAAAAAACTAGTGCGACTAATATTGTCAGCAGAACAAAACATTTTTGTTTTTGATTACCTATTTCAAAGAATAACTTCGTTTTGATGTAGGTACCTACTATAACAAACCTCAATAATTACTTTATGTAGAAATAGTTTTACCATGATGTATTTAAATATAGTTTATTAGGTACTAAAGTTGACTAAGGAGCTGCGACCATATATAACATGGACGTCTAACGCCAGCTCAAAAATGGCCCCAAAAACAATTGTTCAGTTGTGCCAAGATGGGCAGGACATAGCGCTTTACTTAACACCGTGCATATTTCGGCGCAACATCTTTCACAAATGTTTGTAGAATATGGCCAATCAAAACTTTGATGGGCCAATCACAACTATTTTTAAATGGCGGTTTAAGTTTTTATAGGTTGACCTGTAAATTCAATACCGTGATGCATTGAAGAGTGGGTGACATTTGTCAACTAAAATTCAGGACCGTTTTTGAAAGGCAATTTAGTATGGCGTAAGGCTTCCATGTTTTATTTGTTCGTAGCTAAGGATGTTCTATATTCCGCTACCAGATACCATACAACCGACTGCGTCCGTTTGCAAATTTAGTCTGTACAAGTGTACATCCACCCTTAAAATTTGGTGGTTCAGTATATTTTTCTTTGTAGGTAGTTTTTTACTTATTTTTCTTATTTTGATGGAGGTAGATCTATCAAATTTCCTCCATTGTCAGTCGCCCGCAGACCACGAACCGTGTAAAGTGTTCGAAACGTCGGAATGAAGTTAGAGTTAGTTAATATACGCCAGTTTATCCGTTTTCATAGTTTTATTTCAAAACTATTATAATTAAAATATATATCTAGTTAATTAAGTAATTAGGACGAAAACTGACTCGTCAAGCGGTCGTTTATCCTTTAATACGAACTGGTAAAAACGCATATTATTCACTTGTCTGGCAAAGTAATGACCTTGGAGCGTAGCGCGAAGTAGCATAAAAATAGTAAACTAAACAACTTTCAGAGTGTTCTGTTATAAATTTGTAAAAATAATGAATGAGAATGATTTAATAATGCATTGGCGTTGGTGTGCAACTACAGGAATGTGTTAAAAGCGTTTGCTTTTTCGTGCAACAAAATCTTGCATTAAATACAAAGTCAAAGTCAAATAATTCTTTATTCAAATTGGAATAGCAACAAACTCTTTTGAATCGTCTAGGTATTGAAACTACTTCCGGTTCGAACCCTACACCGCAGACCCAAGAAGAACCGGTAAGAAACTTGGCGGGAATTATTTTTTCAATCAATCATGGTACATCTTACAACTAACATGCATTAAAAAAAAAAACATAAAATTGATTTTAAATAAATTGAAATAGAATAATAATAACAAGAGATGTAAAGTCTCTAAAAAGTCAGAACATTTATAAGTAATAATTTATAGAGAAGTAAAGGTTTCTCTTCGAATAGGTATATAATAATAACATTATATAATGCACGTTTGGAGATGTATAAGGTCTCCAAGCGTAAATTATCGTAATTGAATGTCATGACTTTAACAAATTAATAATTAAATCCTAAATAACTCCCACGGTGTTTTATCATTCATGTAGTCTTGTGTACTATAATAAGCTTTAGATATAAGTTTACGCTTTACAAAATTCTTAAATTTATTGACTGAAAATTACATGATGTGTTTCAAAAATTATAATTATTATTTATATCATTCTGATAAATTATTTTTACAAAATTATAACAGAACACTCTGAAAGTTGTTTAGTTTACTATTTATAATGCGTGTTTGAGTCTGTGAATAAAGATTACAACCTACAATATTCATTGACAATGTTGACATTTTCTGCGTTTTGCGATTGCATCTAGCCATCTTATCATCATTCACTAAAACAATGGTTACTTATGGAATTTTAGGATTTATGTGTTAAAATCATCATATTATATAAAGGTTTGTATTTTACACTAAATTCTCAAACAAATTATTTAATTATCATTAATGTGGAACGACTTCCATGAGCATTTTACGTTTTGTTATGTTAAACGAATGCTACTTCGCGCTACGCTCCAAGGTCATTACTTTGCCAGACAAGTGAATAATATGCGTTTTTACCCGTTCGTATTAAATGATAAACGAGCGCTTTACGACCTAGTGAGGGGAAAAATAAATAAGCCCACTTGCACATTGAAAATTGCCAGAATCCGTGAAAAAATTGAAACCACACACTGTTTTCAGTCGAAAATTGTGTATAGTGATATGGTTTAATTCACCATTTAATCGTGCTTCAGTAGTCTCGACATATTGAACAATGTGTCAGTAATACATACATACATACAAACAGTGTAGCACCTTTTTTATACGGAACCCATAATTTGTGTCGAAAGAAATTTCAGATTGCCTTTTGAGTAAACATTAACGTCTGTATATTTTATTTTATTTTTATTACTGGGTGGTAAAATAAAAATGTACTTAAAAAATTATTTCACAACATTGGATACCGTCGATTTCTGAGCTATATCACAAAATAAATTTATTATTTGTGGGCATATTCGCTCAGATTGATTAAAGAAAGTGTTAAAAATGCAGCATTTTCATCAATGCCTTTTTTTGCACTACATTTCGAGATGCACTAAATAAGAAAAGGAATAGGAACTAGGAAAAATATTTATGTCGCCACAAGGTGTAAGAATGATGCGGATTGCTATTACTGGTAAGTATGAATACCACTATTAACGGTGCGATTAAACTAAAAGAGCATTCGCTGTTCTAACCTCCTACTCTACGAAATTCGATCGGTACACAAAACGTGATTGGTTGATTTCGTAGAACGGGCGCTAGAACAGCAAATGCTTTTTTGGTTTAAACGCACCTTAATATAACAAATTAATCATTCTAAAACCAATAGGTGAATGAAAATCATTTTTTAATCTCGGCGATGACAAAGTCGGTAACTATATGGCACACATAGTAAATTTCTAGTTCGTATTTCTCTACTTTTCATGTAGTTCTTTTAAACTTGTAATGGAGTCTATCAAGGTTTTATTCGATCATCGGATACTTAGTTGTTAAGTGTCAACAGTCAAATCGTAGGTAATTGAAATCAGGATGCTTAGCCAAGTTGCCAATCGCTAGCGCTTAGTAGCATATCGTAGTTTTCCCTCTCTGTTACTCTTTCATATTAGTGCAACAAAGACAGTTAGCTGCCTTTCGCTAATGATTGACGACTAAGCGTTAGCGATTGGCAACTTGGCTAAGCATCCAGAACAGTCTAGTGAAGTGCCCTAATTATTCTGATGGTTTTCACCATCTCGATCTATCCCAAACATAAATTAGCTTAATGTAATCTTTGTAAGTATTAATTTACATATTAGTTAACCGGAATTGAAAGGTTTACCTTAGTTTTATTACATACTGTATTGGCAGATAGCTCATTCGTTAATTACAATTATTATAGCATCAAAATAATTGCCGCTTTTAACGATTATTTAATTAAAGGACGATACAACTGGATGAGACAATTTTGTAAATTTTTATTTCATCGATGCTTTATTTATAACATTTATATGAGTTTTTACTTATTAATATGAACTGGAATAAAACTTTTTATGTTATACATACAATAGTTACTTAAATTTTTTTGCAAACCTTAGATAAAATAATCACGCAATACACAGAGAACACAAATTAGTTTAGAAACAAGTCAACAAGTTTACATTGAAAGATAAAACTGTTTTAACGTAGTAATTGTATAAAACGCCTGTTAAATACAAGAGTGCCACATTCCGAAATCGGTAGCTTTTGTTTTTAGAATCAAATGTTTGCAACGTTAGAGTTTTATATGCAATATTATACTCTCTGCTACTAATTTTGAGATGCGATGCCTTTGTATTTAATAAACGAATTATTAATAACCTCTTTTAATATAGTAAGTACCTAGAACATACTTACTAAAATGAATTTCCTCTTTTTTCAGTTATGGCCGTTTTGCATTGTATTGAGACGCATGTGTTAAATGTAAATATGTACCTGTTATGCTTTATTTTATCAATAATTTTAGGTTGTTTAATGCGAATCTTAATTTAAATAATATCGCTACAAACAACAATCAAATAATTGTCTAATGAAGCTAAAAACCGCCCGTGTGCCTTATAGGTTTATGGTCAACTTTAAAACTACATATACATATTTACCTACATCTTAAAAGGTTTTTTGGATGCCGGGAAACAACAGTTTCAGACCAAGCATACACATAGAGGTATGGAAGCGAGGCCAGCAAACCCACTCTTGGCCGAGACTTATGTAGATCCATTTCTCAAACTTGCAATATTATAAATACCTACTTTTTAGATCGACTTGTACTATTTTTAGGTAACTACTTATCGGTTGACATTTAAATTAGTCATAGGTAATACTATACCAGCAGATCTTTCAGAGACGCCATAATTTTTCGGAAGATCTCTCTTCCATTGGAAGTTTGACAAAAACTACTTTATACAGATCTTGTCATAATATAAATTAAGCTTCCACAATAACAAAAGATGACAATGGCCGTTTGTTAATAAGTACACATAGGTACTTACCTACAGCATTTGTCTATTTAAATTTAATACTATTATGGAATGTCGCATTTGAAAAACTAACTTTACATAATGTATATGCTTAGGTACCCATTATAGAATTGTATAACACCCGAAGACATAAACATGAGACAATTAATATGTGACGTGTCCTACCAAAACAAGCACCCAAATAATGTACACTTTCATAATAAAAAAAAAATGATCATTTAATTGTACGAAGGCATCGTTTTGGATTGCGGCAGTTTAGTGATATATAGTACAGTGTACAATTTAGGTATATGACGCAATGTTAAAGGAGGGAGACCACTGCTCATTGGCGCAATCGTGTCTACACGACGGTGCAGAGGTCCGCGGCGTGGACGGCGACGGACGCACCATCCGCCTGTTCCTCGATACCTGCGACATGCACGAGTACAACTGTGATCATGCCACAAGTACTTACCTATCTATGCTTCTGAAGACGTGACTTTTCCCAGCACCACCTTGTCTTTAATAAAAATAGACGCATAAGATTTTTTCTACAAAATATGTATCTACATATTCTACGATCATATCTGTAAGAAGGTGCTGGGGTACTTGTAAACCATATTGCAAAGAATGCTGCTGAAAGAATTCCTCCTCACAAAACCACCATAATAGCTTTAATTTAAACACATAAGTAAATATCTTGGGACATTTATTTGTTTAATTAGCTTCACAAAATACTGTCAAATATTTCTATCATCATATACATACGAGTATAGTATAGCCCATTTCATTTTGAATATGTAAAGTCTGATGAAGAAGAATTGAGAAGTATTCGACAGCATTCCCATGGTATGAAACGAGGTATTATGGTGGTTTTGCTAGTAAGCATACTTTCAGCAGGACGACTTTACGACTACACGGCTTACTTGGACCCCAGGCATGTAGATTTCTTTTACATAAATGGTCTACGAATTATGTAGATATACTGTACATAAATCTGTATCATTTATTTTTATTAAAGATGAGGTGGTCCTGCTGGGAAGCATGAATGACATTTCTGAGGGCATTCTTTAAAGTAACTATCTCTTACTTCAATTGGAATCTATTGGAATTTAGTGCAACAGCGCTCTATCTACATTCAGTACAATGTATATGTCATGTACAGTATTTTGTCTGTCGCTGCAATTACCGCAGCTCTTATTGGAGCGTCAGAAACGGTTTCTCGAAATTTTTAAATTTGTTCATCTTTTATGTATACCCTTATAAAACCTTTCATTACTCTATACTACTATTGCTTATTTGTTCATATCGAAATAATGCAAGGAAGGGCGCCACTGGAGTTTGCGCCATTATTTATGTCAAAGCATTAAATACGATAGGAATACTTGGACTAATACTGACATATATTTTTAGCTAATATATGTACATAGAAAAGAAATATTTTTTTACGAAGAAAATATATACAGCAAAACTAAACTTAATCTAGGTTAGATCCAACACCGGCCAATTTTATAAATGCGCTACGACCATTTTTAACCAGTTTTTATCAACTACTGAATTCATAATGCTTGAATCTCGTGAAGATTTTCATTTCACAAACCGCAATTTTTTTTCTACTTAGATTTTACGCTGATGAATGTAAGTACTCCGTGTACAGAAGAGGAAGTAACAGAAAAAGTAGAAGAGGTAGTGCATAATGACTCGGAACAATGGAATCCAGACAACATATATGATGAAAAGCAAGTAGAAGACAACAAAGCTGATCACGAAAACCCAGAAATTCCGGACAATTTACAAAGATTAGATTTAAAACAAGAGTATTATGGAAAAAATAAAAAAAGTTAACAGAATTTTTTATTTTATTTTGTGTGGGTGTATTTTACAAAGGTGTGTAAGAATTTTATATTTTTTCTTAAGTTTCAAAGAATTGTATTTCTACAATTATTTTTTAAACGTGTAAGTGTATTCGTGAAAAATTATCAAAGTCTAGGCAACTCAAGCCATTAAAAATACTGATGTTAAAATTAAAACCCTTTTCTTTACCTATTTATGATACCAATAGTGGAAGAGCGGTATTCTCTTAATACAAGTATTTGTAATGGTTGAAAATAGATACTTGCACAAGTTTGTAAAATGTTTATAATATCAAATAAATATGATACGTTGTTTGTGGCCAGCGTTGTCATGCTTAGAGATAAAAAACCTTCATATACTTACATATATTTTGAATAAACTAAACATAAATATGTTGTACAATAAATCACCAAAAAACTGAAAAGCGAAATTTAATGACCTTTAGCTTTAAGTTGTCTTTTTTCGAAAACGTTTTTCCCCCAGTGTACTTAGCATGACCTAGCTCCTGTCTAACCAGGGAACTAGCCGGTATAAGGAGCGCACCGTGAACCTCCCGGAATACTTAACCTAGCCACGATGTGTCCTGCAGCGAGGACGCACATCAGCGGCTGCGACAGCTGTAACCAGGGCCGGATTTAGAGGTTGCGAGGCTTCGGGACAACAAAGGAGTGGAGGCCCCCTGGCCCTCAAGAAAACTCACACTAGCCACTTGCAAGGTAGAACAGCGAAAAAAAAATTATATAAGTGAAAACAGCGTAAAAAAAATTTTACAAGTTGGAATTTGTTTTTTTTTTTTCGAAATTATTTTGTGGGGGCCCCTTTTTCGTGGAGGCCCCGGGGCTGTAGGCCCGGTTCCGATACTGGTTCTGGTTCTCAATACTGGGAGGGTGGTGAAAACTCCCAGATCCACTCCTTCACTTCACCTTGATATTTGTGTAGGTGAATAGGTGTACCTAGAGGAACAGATAAAATAGAAGGGGCAGTGCTAACTGACTCGGAACAGTGGCCAAAGAACGTAGTTACTTTAAAATTGTTTTCATCGTGTAGGTATATAATGAGTCTGTATTTAGTAAATGTGCGTAGCTATAGATATACAGGGTGTCACAAAAAATAATGTAATAAAAAAAAATCTTGTTGAATTTCTCATTACTTTATTGTATCGTAAAATACACAAAAGAAGCTTAAAGTATGATAGAGCACATCGGGTAAATGATTTTAAAGGCTGTATTATGACAATGTCATATCACCCTTTAATTCAAAGTATCTAATGACCTAATGAGGTATTAATTTTGCAAAAATAGAATGTGGGTGGCGCAGGACTGGTCTTTGTAGCAATATTTCGGCTGATATGATGATGATGACGGCTGAATTTTATTGACACAGTATTCCATCTAGTGATAGATCCTTGATTTTAAATAATTCTAAAAAAATAAACCAATTAGGTATGCATAATGTTAAATCGCAATATCTGGATTTCACTGAAACGAGCGGAAAACGGCGAGAAAATGGGGTCAAGAAGTAAATACCAGGGCTGCAGGCTATGTATGTGATATCATAAAACAAGGTTAAGTACTCAATGGTTCAGGTAAGAAATAACAAAAAAGCTGAAAAATGCGTTATTCCATTATTACTAAATTTTATTACGTTATATTTGGGTCACCCATTATAAACTATGCTATGTTTTTTTGTTAGGTTACTTTGATATTATCAGCGAAGATAAAGTGAACAAGATAATGCTCAACACGGATCTGATATCCGCATCCGCATTCAGCGTTCAAAATATGCGTAGTCAGTACTCGTATCTTCACACCATAAACATTGACGCATAGATTCAGCGGTCAATACCTAAAAACAGTAACGAAGTCCGTGACCTGCGCGTTACACGGGCAACAGGTTGTTAATCAAATATTTTAAGCTTCTACAAAATTCTACGATAATACGGAAACAGTAAGTGTATATTCGTAATTCGTAACAACGTTTAACAATAGATCTAATTTTAATTTGACTGTTATAGCATGTATCATTTCTAAATAAATTTCTAACCTCAAAAAATAATTCGCAGCAACAAAGCTCGTCGTCTGATACGATGTCTAGTGTGGTTACCATTAATTAATGTCGAAAGCGCAGTCTTACTTTTTATCCCTCTCTCTTGCACCAATATGCGTCAAAGAGCGAAGTGGACAGAAAGTCAGTATACGATAAACTCACGACGTTTGCTCATGCTAAGCACACAGTTTTTATCACGATCTCATTAGGTAGATAATAGCAGTCTCTTGGTTATTGCATCCTTCCTATTGGCTAGAAAGAGACAGATATAGTTTGTGTGTTCCAAAAGTCGTTCAGAAATGAGGTTATATAAACAAAAACGCGTTTCTAACTTGCCATTATCATTCCCTAACGCCTTCGAAACATTTTTAGCTTTGGCTCAAAAACAAATATTGAGCCAAATATTATTAAAGGCGTCTCTGTGTTTCGAGTGTTTCGATCGTATCGTTCCAATACCGAGAGAGCTGAAAATATTAAATACTGGTAACAAATTAGGATTATATCTATCGATAGTTGACTGGTCGAATCGTTTAAGCAGACATCGGAATTCTGGTAGCATTTTTGAGCTGTCATGGGGACTGATTACAAGTAGAAGTTAACAATAGGCGGTCTTATCGCTCATGAGCGATCTCGTTTAGATAACTTTTGAGTGGCTGAAAATGTTAAATAGAGATTTGCAATGAAAGCTATGAAAAATAATAAAATTCTTGCAAAAAATGTTCATAATTATAATTATTTTACATTGTATTCTGCGTTTACCGATTACACATATTACATAAATATTATGTTTGATCGGTAGTCGATAAATGAGAAGTTCTCATGACAGTTCAAAAGTGCTACCAGAATTCCGATGTCTGTTTATAAGTATACCGGGGGTCCCAAGATTATGGGACATGAAGGGAAAGTAAGGTAAAGGTACACTATGCCGGGATAGTACATTATGCCGTGATATTTAGATTTTTGTCGTAAAATAAGGAAACTATCATTAAACTCATGATTTAAATAAATACTTCATAAATTATAGCTCATAAACAACCGATAAACACAATTATAAGACATACTTAATAAATTCTAAAGCAGTGAGGCTCTTCCGAATCCGTTAGTCCTAACCAAACTGTAGTTCCATACGATCGTGTAGTCGGCGAGCGTAAGGAGGCAGTGGGAACTTCGTAAGGTTTCTCTGACATGTTGATAAGTTTATTTGGACTAAATTTGTAAAACTATTGCCTTGTAGTTATTAACCAAAGTTTTCAATTATTTTTCATGTCAATATAAAGCATATTTTAATGAAAATAGTCTATTTGATGATTCCCGTAATTATGTTCACAAATCAGATGCAATGAACGTAATTGCGGGAGTATCACGGAATAACGGAAAATCAGACATCAATGTTTACTTCAATCATTTATAACTGGGGCTAAATTTTTTCATAAATTTGATGTAAATGGGTATATTTATGACTAAAGATGACAGTGACGTAATTCCGGTATATGATTATTTTTCAATTTCAGTGTTATTTTCAAGCCCAAAGTTAGTGCTCGTTACGTCATAAGTACGAAGTAATGTAGTATAATATCAACAATAAATGTGTTATATTTGTAAAAACAATGCACAAAAGATATACATGTCAGTGTTATTCTCACAATTATTATACTACCTTCCAGTCTAAGAAGAGGTTTTCTCGATTTTTCTAATTTAAGATATTTTTTCCGACTCCCGTAATAATGTACAAGAATTTTCTTCTTATGTCTGTTATTCCGGTATGTGAGGAATAGTAAAAAAATATACAAATATTAATAAAAAACATTGCAGGAAAAGGGGGCTATTGGATTATTATGGTTTGTTAATTGAATAAAAGCCCTTACAGTAACAACATGACGGTTCGTAAGTCCGTCCGTTCACCCATCAGTCTGCCTGTCTATCGGTCTACGCTATAGCTCAGTTAGTAACATTCATATTTGGATTAGGGGTATTAATCACGCGCAAAAAAATAAAACGTAAATAAACCCTAAAAAATGCAATATACATATATCCTATATGGTAGGTATATACTTATGCTATGCATGCATATATTTTTTGTAGAAGATTGCTTTATCCAAACGTATAGGTACCCAAATAGTTTCATAAGACGATATTTTTTTTTTAATTTAATTTTTGTTCTTTCAATTATAAATTTGGATAAATGTTTTCAATAAATAAATAGCAGGAAAAAGTCTTACAAAGTCTTTCATTAAACATTTTTTTATTTTGATATTTATAATTATAAAGAGTCAAATTTACTAATCTTACAAAATTAAGATATTTTTTTCTTCTAATTTAATTCTATTATTTTAATAGAATACTTGAATAATGTGACCTTACGAGCTATCACGCAATTATGTGCAACGACTCACGGAATTGAAGCATGCGCCAAATTTTACCACGCAATTACGGACAAACGAAGGGTTTAGCAAATTTGCGATTATTTCCATAATTAAAAAGCTATGGGGCAAAATAATGTCTCATATCCATCTCATAAGACACGTCTACAAAATAAAAATGATTATACACCTAGAATTTTCGTATTTTTAAAATAACCCACAATCAAAGTCAAAAGTGCCTTAGTATACCGCAATATGGTACATTTACCTTACCTTAAATATTGAAGATAGGATATTTCGCTCAAATAAGACTTTAATTTATTTTGAAAATTAAATAATACTCCATTCAAAACATATCCAAAAAAATCTGGCTTTTTCTAGGCATCAAACCTACTTTAATACGAAAGAATATTTTTTTCGTAATTTTATGATGTCATTCGAAAGAGTGAATAAAAAATAATAATTTTTCTTAAGAAATATAGTATCTAAAACTAAAAGAATAACCAAAAATGTTTGGGTCAAAATTCGAAAAAAAATGTAGTTGGATCGATTTCTGGGTAAAGAAAATTTTTTTTTTAAATTTTAAATGCAGCGATATTTGCCTATAAAACTAACATAATAACTCTATAGGTACAAACTTTTTGATAAACGCCCATGCCAATTGGCTATGTAAAGTTTTCTGAAGGTATGAATATTATATTTTTCCCTGATAGCCGTCGTCTTAAGGTTCAAGAAAATGTGGCTCTTTTTTTAATGTCCTTTAATTTGTTGACAACCTTTTTTTATGTGAGTGAGATGACATTTGTGCAGTTTTATGGATGAACAGAGCCTAATACTTTCGTTCGCAACAAGTATAATAATATACATAGAAAAAAAAGATACAGATACAGATACAGATACTTTATTGATAAAAATACATGGTTTTTTACAAGTCATTACTACAATTCTAACATTTTATTTCATATACGTATTGTGACATGTATAAGTAATTTTATAATATTTATGTGGTAGTACAAGTATTACAAAGTTAGTTATTACTACTAACTCTAGCAATATGTTTGATAAATATTATGTTAAATCTAAAATATTGGCTGTATGTCTATTATTACAAGGTTGAGAATCATTTGTTAAAGCATATTATGACATGTAATATATTATGATTATAATGATAATTGGAGAGAGGTCAACAGTCCCGTTTTAAAAAATCATTTACATTGTAGCAGGCTAAGTCAATGAGCAGATTCTTAAGCTTTTTTTCAAAGATAGTATCAGACGGTGCATCTTTTATTGGTGCGGGAACACGGTTGTATAAGTTGACTCCGACGACGTCTAGCATCGCGCGGGCCTTCGCTAGTCGGCGGCGCGGAGGAAGTAGGAGGTGCTGTCGGCGCGATTGTCTTTGATTTACGTCGCCGAAAGTTTTATATTTATGTAGGCTACTTCGGACATATTTACACGCCGTTAATATGTAAACACAAGGCAGGGTCAAAATGCTGTGCTTCCTAAATAGGTCCTGAGCTGGGTGATCGGCGGGTTTTCGATCAATGATGCGAAGGGCTCTTTTTTGCAGCTTAAACAGTCTGTCTCGGCTAGCTGACATCGCCCAAAGATCGACACCTTGTATGAGTATGGAGTGGAAATAGCCAAAGTAGGCTTTTTTTAGGTTCTCACTCGTTAAGGTTGGTGCCAGTCTTGAGAGAGCGTAACACGCCGAGGCCAGCCTGTCACAAGCGTAGTCACAGTGCGCCGACCACGTCAGCCCGGAGTCGATCACGAAACCCAGGTACCTAGTTTCATCTACCTGCGGCACAGGGCTATTGTTAGCAACGATATTTAGTGGAGTGTCGTTTTTCTCAATTTAAAATGTACAATATTCGTTTTATCAGCATTTAACAGCATTCCGTTGGCTGAAAACCATTTAGATATTCGCTGCATTACACGGCTCAGTTTAAATTTTAGTTCGGCTATATTACTGGCGTTTACTATAAGGCAAGTGTCATCTGCATACATAATGTATTCAGACTCGCCGCAGGCAGTTGTAATATCATTTACTAGTAGTAAAAAAAGGTAATTTCCCATTACTGAACCCTGTGGTACCGCACAGCTTCCTATTTGTTCCAGGTCAGACTTAGCACCTAGGACGTAAGTGCTTTGTCTGCGGTTGCTCAGAAAAGAGGCAATAGCGCTATAAAAATTATCTGAAAAACCATAGGCAGACAGTTTGGCAAGGAGTAGTGCGTGGTCAATCATTTCGAAGGCGCGCGACAAGTCGCAGAAGATGGCAGCGACCTGTCGCCCGCCCTCGAGGTGCGCCACCACCCGCGTCACGACGTCGCGCGCGGCGTCCGCAGTCGACCGACGGGACTGGTACGCATATTGTTGTGAGTTTAATAGTTTATTCGTTGTGACGTGTTTTATTATTCTATTACTCATTAATCCTTCGAAAATTTTCGAGATTACCGGTATAAGCGATATTGGTCGGTAATTGTTAGGTAGGTGCATTTCGCCTTTTCCTTTATAAATGGGTTGGATTTTTATTTGTTTGAGTGCATCTGGATAGATCCCGAACTGTACACATTTGTTAAATAGCATAAGGAGCAGTGATATAACATTTGGAGGCAAGTAATCTATAATACGGGTCGACATGTCATTAATGTCCCGGGATTCTTTGCGTTTAATTTTTTTGCATGCAAGTATCATCTCAGCGAGGCTAAATGGTTGAAATTTAAAGTGCGGACATGTAGTCGGGAGGTACTGTGCGAGATAAGCTAACGCGGTCTGAGCGCATGGAGTGGTGTCAATAACGTTCGTAACGATGTAATACCGGTTTAGGTGCGCGGCGGCGGCGGCCGCGCGTGCGCCCGCGCAGTCTCCCGACGACTTACTAACGAATACATCGATAGCGTTGCCCTTACTATTTTTGCATGTCTCAGCAGAGATAACGCGCCATATGCTCTTGCTCATGTTCTCCCCACCGTTAGATATGCAATTATTGATAAATTTACTACGTACTCGACTTAATTTCGTACAGTATTCAGATTCTAGCGTTTGAAGATCGTTGCGAGACTCGACACCGTCGGAGTGACTAGCTAAATTGCGTTTAATGTTCATTATATTTTTACGTAATTTTTTTATGCTGAAGCACACGAGTGACATTGACGTTGACAGATTTTTTTTCTATTTCATAGTACAAAATTGCGGAAGAACGCAGTAGGCTCTACTAGTATTCATCCATAAAACTGGACAAATGTCACCACACTCACTTAAAAAAATATTATTAACAATTTATAGAAAATGAAAAAAAAAGAGCCGCATTTTCTTGAACCTTACGACGACGGTTAACAGGGAAAAATATAATATGATTCATACCTTCAGAAAACTTTACATACCCAGTTCGTTGAAAACAGCAGTAACAAAAAGTATGGTTAAACTGGTCGAAACCAGTCGTTTACAAATAACAAACATTTGAGAAGAATAATTCACTTTTATGCGCTCAAAATCGGTGTTTTAACTACCTATTCATTTTACCTATATAATTGCTATTTCCAATATTTTCAATAATAGCCACCAGGTACCTCTACAAGTCTCTGTGGAAAGGTCGATTTTATTTCGTTTTATTTTATTTTTTATCGTATTTTATTAAATATTTTTGATGTGTTCTTAAAAGTCACCCTATTTTATACTACAAATATTAGATGTCATAGAAATAAGACCTACAAGTTTATGAACGGCTGAGGTGTGGAGTCCACCTCGTAAACTTTGACCCAAAGAGGATCTTGGCCTCTGACACTATAGAGAACGTCATTTCGCCCTGTCCTGCGCCACATCGCGCCAGTTAGGTACTCTGAGCACGAGTCTTTCAGGTTCTCGTCACTCGAACGGTATCTAGGGCACCCGACATCCAATATTTATAATTTGTAGTTATTATTTGTTACGTATTTTTTCCCCTCTGATGAAAACTAAAAATCACTATTGACAAGTACAAAAGCTAAACTACAGTGTGGGTCAATAGAAAAAGAAAAAAAGGTAAACAAATATGGCGGACCGGCAATCGCATTTGTTGTCTATGAAAATAGTGATGGGACCGATGGGAATAGTATTAACTTTAATCGACCAAATATATCCTTCGCGAAATAATTACGAACTCAATACAGTGTGTGTCTTTCATAGCGACATTGCTTTTAAGTAACGATAGATTAAAGTGTTGTTAACCATTTTAGTAAAAGAATATAATGATTGCCTTTATTATTTAAGAGTAATTAATTTTTATAAAAATCTTGAGCAGCAATGTAATGCAAACATTTATTTGATGTTTCTGCGAGGAAAAGCTAGTTTCGTTTTCATTTTAATTCGATCAAATCATTAAAGTAACTGCGAACAGTTGCCGACGTTAACTTATTTACTGAATTATCCATTACTAGAAAATACTACAATTTAAAACATGCGAGATTTGGACTACACTTAGCACAACAAATTTACATCAACAATTCTTTCTCTGTCTTACTGTCTTAGCCAGCACATTTTGAATAGTATTATTCACTGAACTGATATCAAAAATCACTGCACATACATTATCACTTCTTAGAAATCACATTACCTACATAGTTCAATCATTTTTATTAAATTTATTAGGATAGTCTGTTGATCAACAAACTTGATGTTATCTTGACACTTCAACTCAATCAATGTGAAGTTTTCAATCGGTACATAAACAAAACGATTATCTGATTCCTCCTTCTTAGTTAACACAAAATTACCTAGCGCTTAATCGTCTCTGTCGCACTTATAAGAAAGAATGACAAAGACGGAAAACTAAAATACGCTACTGAGCGATAGCCATTGGCAACTTGGCTTTTTTAAATACTTTAACTAAATATGCTAATTTCAGTTCATTAAGACTTGTACTTTCACCCCTTAAAAGCAATGTCGTTATGAAAGACACACACTGTATAAGTAAGTATTAGATAATAGTGTGGGAACAATTTTTTATGACAAAAAGCCATTAATCCTACTAACAATTTTTAATCGGAGTGACTGTCACTATCACTACTCTCCTCCGAAGTGTCATCATCAGTGACTGTGATGATGAAAGCTTCTGTTACAGCCGCATTGTCAATAACAGTGTCGGAAATTCCGTCAATCACATTTCTCACTATTTTTTACAACTTTGCTAACAACATCTATCGATACTTCCATAATCGCTGCCGTTGTTTTATACAAAAAAAGTAGGTGAGGTTCTTTCTAAATGTCTGTAGACATTTAAAATAAACCTTTTCATATCTTCCGTTCGTTGTTTTTTACAATCTTAGCTATTTTTGGCGGCTTTAATCCCTATGGACCAGGGTCGCGTTTTATAAAGTTACAATTTACAATTTCGCTGTTTGCCTCTCTTTCTAGCCAATATGTGAGTGCGTCAGAGAGGCAAACAGCGAAATTGTAAATTGTAACTTTATAAAACGCGACCCAGGTTCACTCATTGTAATCTAAAATAAAGTTAGATAAAGAGACAGACATTTACTTTTCATTTATCTACACTTTTGAGTTTAATTTAAAAGAAGTTACCTTTATAACAAACCTTTTGAAGACGAAATGAGGCCCGTAAATAGCTAAGTCAAGTTGCGTTATTCTGTAGCAAAAGTGTAACGAAATCACAATGTTTATCTTAGTCCGTATATAAAATAGCCAAGTCGTAGTTTAACCAGTTACAAAAATCCAATCAAATTACAATTATCGGAGTCCAAATATAAAAGCTAAGCCGTAATAAAGTAAATATCAGAAGAATATAATAATACACAAAACCCGTAATAACACGAAAAAGTAGCATTTTTTTTAAATACCCGTCTTTAGTTTTTCTCAATTTACCGCCACTTCTGGCAGTCATGGTTAAGCCGCATACTCACGTATCCGATATTAAACTCCGCCACGAAGTCCGCGAATTATGCCGCTTAACGTTGTAGGTACCGGTACACATCAATAGTTTCCCAAATGACTCACGAACAATCATTTTTGTATATTGTTGGGTATGGTATGGGACTCGTAATATCAAAGAAAAAAATAAGAAAATCGCGTGACTAAAACAATCGATCGAATAAAACCGAATCGATAACGGAATAAAACTGTTTTATGTCCCATCACTACAAATGTTAGTTTTTTTCATAGACAAGATAAATTTCGATGAGTAAAAAATCTCGACTAGCCCTTGACATAATATCGTAAAACACGTCCGAAGATTTCTTTGCGCTTAATTATTAATAAATATCAGATATTTTAACTAAAAATGTATGTGAACACAAGGTTTAAGGTTCTAAGTTGTGGATAGTATCAAGATTGTGTTTGGAAAGTATGTGGTTACGAAGTAATTCAGGTTTGCAGGTTTGTTTACCTTTTTTTCTTTTTCTATTGACCCACACTGTAGGATTCCATTAATAGCTGGCCGCAAAGCAGCGAACTTCACAGGGGTCGGGCCTATAGCACCTTTAGTCTACTATGATAACTGTGTGTGATACGTAAATTAGTCCATCACGCTCGCTCGAATACATCAGTGCGACCGTGATAGACTGCTTTACGTTTCGAGTAAACGCAAACTTCACTTGACAATTCATGATAAGGCTACTGATTTATTAAACTGTTTCAGGAAATACAATGAAAGCGCTATATTTATTTTTCTTAATACTTACGCTGAAGTTAACATTAATATGCGAGGCCTACAATATTTTACTCGTATTTCCGAATTTAAGCAGTAGTCACAAAACACTGGCGTTTGGATACGCGAAGCATCTCTTAGAAGCTGGGCATGAAGTAAGTAATTTTATACTGTGTACTTAAATAATTATTGTAATTATTAAGAAGGTACAAAGATTATTTTTACACGGCGGCAGGCAACCATTATCTCTGTAAATACTGTAAAATATCTCTTAACGCATTCACTGCCACCAAGCCATATACACAATTGTTAACACTCACCCAGTTCCATAAATTGTCTCAATGCCTTCATCGTACATTTCTGGCGACAGGGCTTATTTTCTCAATATTTCTCACTTTCTTTCATTTTAAATAAAAAATAAATAAAATAAAAATCCTTTATTTTGGACAATTAAATCCATATGCTGTTAGTTACAAATAGTGCCTTAACCCTTAAATGCATGACCTTGACAAAAAATTATTCAAATGTGAATTCTGACATGCTGTCAGTAGAGTCCAGAATACATGATGCACATATACATCACAATGCATTTAAGGGTTAAATAATTATGTTAATACTTAAGCTAATATTTTGAGAGGTCCAGTGCCTGACTAGGGCACAGTCCCATCTCCCAGCAATAACGGCCAGGAGACTGTGGCGGCTACAGCGCACCTTTCGGAGCGTCGCAGCGCTGCGCTTGCGGAGCGATTTTATAAAACTGAACAACGCTATATTTAACAAACTCCTATTTTTTAGGTTACCATCATTACGCCGTATCCTAAAGAAATGTCTCATCCCAAGCTACGAGCGGTGGATGTCAGTGAAAACTTGAAGATTTTCACACGTACGTAACTAATTGTTAAAATTTAAAATTTCGTAGATGTCTACAATTTATAACAATATACTACAGATGTAATGCATATTATTTTTCCATGTATTTTCATGGAAATGTTCGAATTGGATATTGAAGCTCGTTGTGACAGCAATATGATTTCGGATATTTCCATAAAATTATTTGTTTATTTATTTGCATTCATGAACAATAACATAACATAAATTATGAGGATTAAAGCACTAACTACATTTGTACTAACCTGAATACTTAAGCGAGGAGTAAAATACCGAAGAGTAAGAGAAGATATGTATTATGTTTTCTCTATAACGAATATGTTTTTCATTTTATCGAATCAGTTGAACACTCTTGTTTTTAAAACCGTGATCATATATTTTTAATAGGTATTACACGACCTTTGTTCCCTTGATTTGAATTTTTTTACTTAGTAATTATTTATATTATTAACAATTTATATAGATACATACATTAACCTAAGTAACCTAACTATAAATAAGGTACACCCGGCTAAGATCGGATGACACCAATAACTAGTAAAATAGTAGTATTTTTTCCTCACTGGCTATATTATGCATGACGCCATTTTACCCCGCCCATCTCGCTAGCATGCAGCAACCGCTCAGGCCTACTACCGCGAAAATGGAAATTCGTAAATTTCGAGAATTTTTCTGTCAGTCCAATGGAGGCTTCATTAGAGTGAGAGAGCCAAATCCTCGAAATTCGCGGATTTTGAAGTTCGCGGTAGGACCGCAGCTGCATCAAAGCTACGAACGTTTAAAAAAAAGTGATTTTTTTAGATCCGATCTTTAACAATGGAAAGCAAATGGAATGCAACTTGGGAAGACTACAGTGATAATAGTTTCACGTGACTAATCTACAAAAAGTAGCATCTACGATTAGTTACAACTAATTTTTATTTTCTAGTTTTTGGTGCAATAAAAACCGTTTAAATTAAAACTTTTTTACTTATTTTATTTATTTGCATACTTACAAAATATACTTACAGGTGCTAAACTTAAGTCAATGCTTGATGTTTAGGTGTAGATACGCGAAAGTCAAAGTATGTTCGATACAGAAGTATCACAATCATTAACATATTTTCAGACATGACTATAAAAAATATACGAGTGTCCACGGTTCTTGATTACAAAAATAATACCTAGAAAATTTGCTAGAATAATGTAAATAATCAACATAATCAATGTTTGAAAACCATGTTGTATTATTTTAATCTTTAGGATAGTCGGGGAACGAATTCCAGTCTTCATCTATAGTTACAATCGAATCCATAAAATTAAAATTATTGATTTGTAGGTAAAATACTAAAATCTGTATTTATGTACTTCGTAATGCTAAATTTTAGGAGTTTTTATGAATTCATAAAAGAGTCATTTGGAGTACCATCTTGTTTTCATTGTTTTCAGTACATTGTTATAACTGCGAACCAAATGTTCAAAACTTCTTATCATTGCCAGTAGTATAAATTAAACACCCTACATTTTATTAAAATTAGAGAAATATATTATTAAAAAAATAATATTGTATGCTATTAAAAATTGGTAAAACATTTAAAAACTATTTTTAGATCCGATCTTTAACAGGAAGCTATGCACCTTCTTCTCCTTACTTTAAAGTTGAAATTAGATACTAGTCCGACCTTAAGCCAAGAGGGTTTTTCGGTTGGGTGTCTTGAAATATAAATTATGCAAGTTTGAGTGTCTATTACTCCTAAGCTATTCGGCTGAGCGGTACCAAGGAAATTTATATTGAAAGATTGATTTATTTTTATCATGTACATTACACACACATCTGCAGGTAAAAGTTAGTGAGAATAAATTTACCTATGTTTTTTGTGACAACCTTGCAACTCACCGAAAAATAGTCCGGTCTTACCCGGGTGTACCTTTATATGA
>JALPQI010011505.1:0-34177 GCA_025490895.1 Thaumatotibia leucotreta | reverse complement strand
CCGCTCGCCGCCGACTGGGCGCTCATCCTCACACCTTGCAACCTAAATGGTCGCGCACCGTGCGGTTTCAGAGGAACTTCCTCCCGCGGACGGTCCGTCTGTGGAATGAGCTCCCTGCCGAGGTTTTCCCGTTGGACTACAGTATGGGGTTCTTCAAAAGAGGAGTGTACAAGTTTTTATTGGGTCGGCAACGCGCATGTGACACCCCTGGGGTAGCAGGCGCCCATAGGCTACGGTGACTGCTTTCCATCAGGCGGACCGTATGCTTGTTTGCCACCGACGTGGTATAAAAAAACAAAAGTTCGAAACAAGTTATTGATTTGACTTACGATTAATCATGCGTATTGTCTTTAACTTTTAAAATGTCACATAATTATTATTGATTGTTTATTACAATTCCGGTTCTGTAGATTATATATTTTCTTGATTATGTGAAATAATAAAAAAAAACATTGTTATAAAAAAAAAACTATATAAACAGGCTTTAAGTGTTTAGCACGTCTGTTTATGTAGTCATTTAACATTCTATTAAGCATACTTAAATTAGTTATGTTATATTATAATTTCCGATAATATAATAGCTAAGTTCCAATGCGCAAAAATAATATTAAACTAATAATAACACTGTGCCTTAACAAATGATAAAATTGAACAACTCTGATTTATTAAGAGGCTGCCTTCCATGTGGGTGTTATCTACGTCGTGCTACTAACTCGATGGCTTCGAGATTAAGCGACACGCTACTAAACACGCACTAAGACTAAGACAGTGCGATTTAAAAAAGCTGAAGATTTTTTTTTTGTTGAATTAATAAGCTAAAAAGTTGGTTGTTCTCGACTCATTGGCTTTTGTGTAGTTCAGTTAAATTTATTTATTTAGTTAAATTGTACAAATTTCAGACAAGAAAATTCAAAAGATTCTTATATTTTACTATTCGCATAGTGGGCTAATGAAGTTACAAACAAAAATAAATAATAATCTAAAATAGTGAAAAAACAACGAAAATACAACTTCGTGCTTGTAAAATTACCTGATGTTGTGTGTTGTAACATAAAATCATCAAATTGAATAAATTGATGAACAATATATCATAAGGAATAATAAATTAGACGAAATGGTTAAATACCGGGATAGCTATAACTAACCGAAAACAGCATAGATATAACTGCCTTTCACTATAGTAGTCGGGAAAAAAAGTAGAAATTATTACAATACTAGAATAGAATAACATTTATTCGTGACACGCTAATTTACAGTGAAAAAATACAGGGGTACAGTGCAGTGCATAAAAAACACAAAGACAATAAATAAGGGTATGACAAATGAACCAGTAGTGGATTTTTTTTCTCTCTCTTGATAATGTCAGACGATTCGAAAATGCTTATTAATAAGCTTACTTGAGTAAAGAATAGTTTGACTTGACTTGACAAATAAGATGGTGCCACGAATGGTCTCATCTCAGCATGCACGCATGGTGCCGGAGTGAACGAGCGCTGTATCCTTAGCACATGATTGGCGCGACAGTATCTCGCCGCGAGATAGTCTATCTGTCCCTCTTTTGTTAATATAGCTAGTGAAGGACGGGAAATCTATATCGCGGCATACTGTCGCACCAATCATGTGCTAAGCCAGCTGATCTTACGATTAGAACAGTAAAAGAATCACGACAGGTAACTCTACACAAAATACAACAAAGGCTATTTCATTATAGTTTCTACTCCTTTTTGCCAGCTTATTATTATTTATATTTCGTGGCAGATTCTTTCACCAAAACGACCAATATTTTTGACAACCCTGCTCTTAAGAGGCTGTTAGCCGTGGGTGTTATCTCGGACTGTCAACGTCGCGCTACCAACTCGATTCCAGATTAGACGCGCCGTAAACTCGTTCCCGCGCGACGGCCTTTTAATTCACATCAGGCTTTGATAACAAGTAACATCGCATTAAACGCGTATAATGTGTATCGATTTAAATTGACTTTGATTTAGGGCTGCGATTTTGGTAATTTTTGTAGAAAACTTTTAAAGAATTTCAAGTCAAGCGTATTTAAATTTATTCTGTACTGAATTTAAGTTACGTTATTTTTACACTTCGTAAGACTTCGGCAAATGACAGATTCGAACGAAAAGTCACGTGAGCATTTCCATATAATAATAATAATAATAATATGGTCACGTGACTTATCGCTTATCATATACGATTGCAGAATGGCATCTTGGCTAGGCCAGCTGATGGTCAGGAATTAATTAATTAATTTAATTATGAAATTATGAATGTCGGTAATTAATACTTAATAAAAAAAAAGTATTAATTATTACCGACATTCATGGGCATCTACGATACCGCAAAATCACAATCAGTGAATTTGTTTATCGGCTTTCTATTTATTACAATTGTTTGTTCCTTGGTCATGAGGTCGGGACTGTCAATGTATTTAAGTATCTATTATATAAATCGTCGCCTGGTACCCGGTCCACATCACAAGCCTTAGGGTGCGACTCCACTGAGGCGGAGAGGAGCGGAGATGTACAAAATTGGCCAATGAGACCGCATGACAGTGTTTCGAATTTAGAATTTGAAGAATATAATTGGTAAATTTTGCACATCTCCGCTCCTCTCCGCATCAGTGGAGCCGCACCCTTAATTGATCTTACCGTGCAACTAGGTCGATTTGTATGAGATATAAAAAGGGTAATTCTTGCCATTTTTGTTTTATAAAGTCTAATTCATTAAATATCTAGGTGTAAGCAATAAATTTCACAGTACATTGACCGTCAGAAGTCGGGCAAACAATGCAATTTACATGAAGGACGGGACCTAGTCGCATAAATAACTAATAAAGCCCGATAAGGTCCCGGAGGCCACTTAAGAGATTGGCCGGAGGCCTCTACATTCGTTCTCCTGGGATTAGTGACGTGACGGGAATTTGGGAATGTTCCCAAGCGTGAGAAATTTTCGGATTTTTTCTCATTTCCATAAAAGTTTTTAGAAAATTCCCATTGGGAAAATCGCATATAAAATTATAGGCGATAGGTAATGTTTAAATCATCAAAATGTGTGGTTTTTCTGATTCCAACTTTACCTGTCGCACATGGTTTTTTTGTTTCACTTAAGTTTTGGTTTAGGTTTTTCAATACACATGGATTTATAAACTTTAACCACTTTGCTCCGCCTCTGCTTTCCTTCAGCGAAAGCTAATGGTACTCGTGTCTACCGAAATATCAACTGATATTATCAGTTGATCGGTACGTTGTGCGAGGAAGTCGCCAGCATCCTCGGTACCATTTTAGATATGAGTTGGGTTAATTAGATTTAATTCACGTATATAAATCGTACAGTTTAGTAAATGAACACTTTTTTTAACGTATGTAAGTCCGAATAAACTCATAGTAGGTCAAACATTTAATTAAAAACTCCCGCGCCCAAAAATAATGTCAACTAAAAGTGTATTCGCCACTCTATCCAAAATTCCCCAAGATTCTCATGAGTGTCCCATCACTAGATCGGATCCAGTTAATATGAGCATTCTTCGTACAAAACAGTGTCCCTAGTGCCGAAATAAATATTGTTAAGTACGGCGTCTGTTACAACGGCAATATATCAGGAGACAGATAACACTGAGCCAGAATAAAGATATGCTTCATACTAGCACGTCACGTGGCCGTGTGGTGACGGCAGTAAGAGTACATTTGTCACCACCCCAACTCCTCCTGCGGGTGTCGTAAGAATCAACTAAGGGATTGAAATGTCACTGACCATTATTTGGTAGAAGATTAGAGTATATGACCGAAAAGGCCAATTTTATAGGTCCCAATATGAGCACTTAACGTTCTATGTGTTCCCGTCTCCGTTACTATAAGTAAATGTCAACATTTCGCCATCCATAAACAACGCATATCCCGGTTCCAATGTTTACTTTCTATTACCTGAACTCATTCTTCCAGCACCACAAAAACCAACGTAGGTTCAACTCTGACTACATACACTTGTTATAGTTTAGAAGGTCGTGCTTATATTGGTAATCGGTGGAATAATGTGATAGTCGTCCTTTTATGGGGTTACGAAATATGGCACGTGTTATGAATGGGTATGAAAGGAAGTATTTTTATATTATAATGGGGCATGGTAGAGTAGCAGGGATGCTTAGCCTTAGCGTTTCGTGTAACGAACGAATTTCGTAGAGTGGGGGATGGAATGAGCGAATGCTCGTTTAGTCTAAATGCACCTTTAGCAGTAGATAAATAGTAATTTATTGAGGTAGTCAAAACTACACATTGCTCATTGTGTACCTACGTTGTACATTGTTTACCAACATCCGTTCTTCAAGCCAGTTTGAGCAAGACCAATGTTTGCTGGCAAACATTGTTATTATCTGTTTGCAGACCAGCTACCTAATTGTTACGAACTTGTTCGGACTCCGTAGGATAGTCACGATAAGGTAAGGAATCACCTATAACATTTGCCAGTTGAAAGTAAAAAAAATGTAACCTGCAAACTTGCATTATGTATGTATTTCATAATCACCCACTTTCAGAACACAATTTTGGTTTTGTCACCAACTTAAAGCCTTAAACCTGAGTTCACATACGTTTTTGGATAAAATGGTTGATATTTATTAGTATTAATGTAAAAATATATCTGAATATATTTATTTAAGATATTTATTATTTATTTTATTTAATGGACAAAAAATTGCTGATGGTTTTTTCCTATTTTGTTACCTTTTTCCATACACTTTGTATGGCAAAGAAAAAAATGAAAGAGGAAATCGGGAAATGTATGGATGGTAAATTTTTTTCTTTGTTATGGCTGAATGCCAAATGCTACTACATATATGCAAAAAATGCTCTTTGTCCCTAATGAAAGGGACCCTATACATTATTCCCCGATTTCTGACGAGTTTGCCGCACTGTCTTGTTTATTTTGCTGAGTGTTGTAGCAAGTATAATTACAAAGCCATATTAGATAGCTATGTCATTCGTGTTCGACAAACATTGTTTTAAGAGGCTTATGCTTGGTGAAAGCAAAATGTTTCTCAGCCTTTATTTCTATTCACCCTTCAAGTCAAGAGGCAAACACACCTTCTGGGAAAACTCACTCCATCATAGGCCACGTCTCTGCCCTTGGCTAGTCTGTGGCCATGATTAAGCCTATTTCAAATAAAAAAAGCCTCTTAGCCTAGTTGGGTTGCAATTTACAAAATGCCTTCTACACATGATGCCATATACCTTCATGGTATCAGTTAATTACTCCGTGAAGATGGCATTTTTGAAGAACTATCGGGTTGTAAACTATACAAATAATGTAAATTACCATATATAAAATCTTGTATTACACTAATTAATCCTATGCCTGCAGTTTATAGCCGATAAATTCATAGCTTAGCAGCTCGAGACCAGTGCCAGCATGCGGCCACATCTCAAAATATAATTTTGTGGTAAAAGTGACCCTTAATTTTCTGCTATAGGTACGGCTACATTTTTCATAAAATTCGTTTTTGAAATGTGGCCGTATAGCAAGCACACGACGATAAGACCTACAATTAGCCAAGTTGCCAATCGCTAACGCTTAGTCGTCAATCGTAAACGAAAGGCAGCTCACTGTCTTTGTCGCACTAATTTGAAAGAGTGACAGAGAGGGAAAATTACGATACGCTACCAAGCGCTAGCGATTGGCAACTTGGCTAAGCACCCTGGTATATAAATTATATAATTACGTCACTTTAACACGAATTGCTAATTAAGTCTAAGAAACCTTACGTTCTATTTTTAAACGCGATCCATAGACGCTCAATTAAATGTCAAAGCAATTTATCAAGCAGGGATCTGAGACGACATAATACCAGAGTGTTGACCGAGTAAACAGCAGATGGGGATACCTTCATACGAATAAAAGCAACCTTATTACCTAGAGAATAAGGATAACGATACGAATGTGAGTTGTACTCATAGGTGGAAATGAAATAGAATGCCGCTTGCGAAAAGTAGTGTTTCTTTGTAAGCTTCTTTGGACATATGATCTTTTGGTTTTAGGGGGGTAGTCGCAAATATTTGCGTTCTATTATCTTTACGGTAGATGGGGAATGCTCGAGTTGTGCGAGAAAAGACGGGTGGGTACACATATTAATAATCTGTGGTATGGTTGCGTCCGGAGCGCTAAAAATATCTGGATGCTTAGCCAAGTTGCCAATCGCTAACGCTTTGTAGCGTATCGTAGTTTTCCCTCTATGTCACTCTTTCTTATTAGTGCGACAAAGACAGTTAGCTGGGCGTTTTCACAAACCGTTGTTGAAATCACCTTGTTATTTAATTAATATTTAATGGACAAGTATCGGCTTGTTCTACTCAGGATCACGAGCTCTTTGCACAGAAGCACCGGTATGAATGAATAAACTGATTAATTACACTGGGGACAAACATTTCGGGGCGAGTGTAATTTTTCATAGAAAATACTACAAACATGCTGATTTCAAACAGATTTTTAAAATATTTGCGGATTAGGTAGGGTAAGTTGTTCAATGAAACAACTAAATTTCAAACCATTGTATCTCTGGTGTTTTTGAAGTTACGAGTGAGATATTGTGTTCAAAGATAAACAATTTAGTTGGCTATCGAATTGCATTCTTGGTTTGTAATTATTTTCAATAGTATCTGCCGTTAAGGTCGGGTTGCCGAGATATCGCAAAGTTTCATTCTGTCCGTTTGTGTCAATGTTCAACAACTATATGTGGAATCCTTTTTAACATCAAATTATACTAGGATTTCAAAAGTGTGTAACTCTTAGAATTTTAAGTAATGTGTGACTCAAACATACTTTCATTAAAATATTATCGATTCGGGATACTCACGTAATTTAAGTCATTGATTGCTCGGCATGTTTGTACACGGCGGGCTTTGACCGAGGGTGTAATGGCCCTAGACAGGGACGAGGTACATCCCATGATATTATTTGGACGTAGTTTAGGGAAAAGGATTCAACCCACAAAAATGTGTCAATAAAACTTCAACCTTCTGTCAAAAACAAAAGTCATTCTTTTCGATGACATTTTTTTTAGGTTGGATCCTTTTCGCTAAACTACGTCCATTTATTTATTGTCTGTTTTTTTTTTAATTTTGAGTCTGTGAACCTAATGCTAAATGAAAAAAAATTTTTTTTTTTCTTATTTATTATAATAACCCTACTGCTGGGAAAAGAGGCTAAATTAAAAATAATCCACAAGCACTCATCATTATCTAAATTTAATAACCCACAACATTCATTGCGCTAATCGAGAAAAGGGTTAAAAAATTTCAAATGATCCAGATTAAAATTTTAATCGGATTAATACGGTATTCATAATTTCTTTCGGTGCCCGCTGCTCATCAATCATTACCAACTCCTACCCTTACTATTAGGTCATTACTCTGTGAAATTGGCGTTTGTGGCCATAGACTTTAGTTGATCCCTAATTTTATATCTAAAGAGTAACATATACTTTTTAGTACAGATCACAGAACTAAGATGACAAAGAATGATCGACGACCATTAGCAGCGTAACCAAAAATGAAACGCAAGTGTGTGCGTAAATTTGTCTATGTGTGGACAGGAATAGGGTTGCCTATTACAACAGGGCAATTATCTATCGATGTTTGACTGTTTTATCGACAACATGGTATTTTTATTCTTCGTTTTTTGCTATAAGTTTTATAGTACAATGTGAATTAAGGGTGTCAAATTACAAATTTCAAACGTGTGTGAACTTATTATCTGGCGTATCCCTTAAATTTAACAGAAATAATAAAAATCGTATATTATCAAAAAAATCTCACAAAACATAGTAAGGTCCTTCAAGTTTGTTAAATACACATTCGTATTTAAAATCTGGGACTATGACGGCATTGTAATGTAATAGACTGATTAGGTATATTTATCGAACGAATATCGATATTGGTAGTTCAACATTTAGTCAAACTCTAGCGTAGCGTGACAATTTATATTTTTACACAAAATATCCTTTAATATTAACTATTGTGATAAATTATTAGCCCACAGTGATAGGATAACTAGTAATTAATGCTAGAAAGTGATAATTTACACGATTTATGCTACTAAATCGACAAAATATCGTTTGAAAACAATCAACCGGCAAATCATATTTACCTGCGAAACGAGTGTTTGCCGTCATTTCTTCGGTGGGAAACAGGGCAATCCTTTACAATACACGATACCATATCGGTTTAATTATTTTCGTAAATTTACTTCTTACTAGAATTAAATATAAAATCACTTTTAAATAACAGTCTCCGTCGAGAAGGCTGATACGGCTGATATGTCACGTCGAATGTGGGTACGCTTTTGGGATTGTTTTCTATCTCTTTTGCACTCGTGTAATAGTCATATGACTGGTGGTTTCCCTTTCACACGCTTCCTTTCTCTATTAAGCGCTAGCGCGGATTCTAACTTTATGGTACAGATGGTGTACTTTTTAGGCTCTAGTGCGAGAAGTGTGTCATTTTACGTCAGATCCAAAACTTCGGAGGGCCATCTGTACTAAAAACGTCGTACGAGACACGTGCAAAAACGAAATTCGTAACTCGTGTCGATTTAAAACACTCCCTATCGGTCGTGTTCTAAAACGTCGCCACTCGTTACGAATTTCATGTTTTTCGCACTTGTACTAAAGTGTACTATTTTATTTTCAACGTTTCACGTTTTTTCACACTAATCATTGTTTTTTTTTTCCTTAAGTGATATTCTGAAATAAGCTTCGAAAATAACTCTTGCCATAGTATGCAGCCGGTGCATGTCATTGCCCACCTCATTAAAATAAAAAGTAACAAAAACAAATTCCAATCTCAAAGGTAGAGGTAACATCATAAATGACCACACTGGCAAGTTATTCCCGAAGCAAACTATAGATAGAATCAACTACAACGGAAATTTAATCACTTCAAGTAATGCTATTGCGAACACTTTTAATGACATTTTTACAGGACTATCAACTATTGACATAAATTGCATAAATTACACCGACATAACTAATTCAATGAATAATTCTAACTGCTCCAGTATATACCTAAGTCCTACAGATATCGTAGAAATCATCAGAGTCATCAAATCGCTCAAAAATACAAAATCGGCGGGATACGATGACCTGACTACATCTGTTATAAAAGACAATTTATCTGTACTCGCTGGTCCATTGAGTCATGCCATCAATCTATCTTTGTTGGAAGGTGTATTTCCCAACCGTTTAAAAATTAGCATAATTAAACCACTTTTCAAAAAAGGAGATAAGGAAAATTGCGATAACTACAGGCCAATTGCTATTATACCAATATTGTCAAAAATATATGAAAAAGTCATGTACATTCGTATTCTGAAGTTCCTGGATAAACATGAAATCTTGAATACAAATCAATTCGGATTCCGTAAACAAAGATCCACTACACCAGCAATTTACGAATTTATAAAAGATATTACGACCTATAGAGACAATAGGATACCGGTAGCAACGATCTTCATGGATATGTCTAAGGCCTTCGACCGCGTTTCCCATGACATACTCCTAACCAAGTTGCGCCACTACGGCATTCGTGGAAATTGCTATGATTGGCTACAGACGTATCTATGTGATCGGAAACAAAAGACCGAAATCCGTTGTTACTGTCCGAAAACAAGACATCTGACCCAAGTACGCTCCGATGAAGTGGTTGTTAACACGGGTGTACCGCAAGGGAGCATACTGGGCCCGTTGTTATTCTTAGTATACATCAACGACCTGCCTAATATTACTAATAACAAGGTCATTTTATTTGCTGACGACTGCTCCATCATCATTCCTGGGAAAGATCCTGTAACTTATCAGTCAGAAGTAAATTTAGTATTTAATGATGTTAACGAGTGGTTACAACGTAATAAATTAATGGTGAACATAAATAAAACTAAATATATGGAGTTTTACCCACCACAAAGTAGCTCAAAAAAATTAGCAGTTGAATATAATAATGTAGCAATAGAGAATGTTCAATCCATGCGATTCCTTGGAGTGATGCTGGATTGTCACTGTAACTGGCAATGTCACATAGAGCATTTGGTAAACAAGCTGAACAGATTTGTATTTGCTCTGCGCAGGCTTGCACAAGTGGTTTCTCAAAAATCTGCCCTACTGGCGTTCCATGGTCATATTATGTCCAATCTTCGATACGGCCTCATCCTTTGGGGCAACTCCACATGTGCAAATCGTGCATTTATACTGCAGAAAAAGTGTATCAGGGCTATGTGTGGAGCTAAAAACACTGATTCGTGTAGGCCTCTGTTTCGGAAGCTAAGGATCCTTCCATTACCCACCTTGTACATATACGAAATGTGCCTATTTGTAAAAACTCGCATAGAAACATACAAGGTCATGCCATCCAATCCAAGGTCCACATCTAGGCTGAATGGATTGAATCTTTGTTATCCGAGCCATAACACTGCTCACTTAAAAAAAAGTATACTGTACATGTCCGTAAAAGTTTTCAACCATCTACCTAAACAATTGAAGTCACTAAATTACATTGAATTTAAAAATCAATTATTCAAATGGTGTTTAAATAAATCGTACTATGACATTAATGAACATTTTCAAACTAATAATACTATATGATATGCGCACTATACTTGACATCAATTTATTTACAAACTTTTAATTGCAATTCCATCAAATTTTCCTGTTTTATTCCTGTTCTGTGTTTATTTTCTGCTCTGATTTCTTATAGCATGACATTGACATTTCCTTTTATTTATTATAATTTTATTGTTTCTTTACTTTTGTTTTTATATAAATTTGACATTAACTTTACTGCTAGAAACTAGAAATTAAAATTCAATGACATGCCATTAGAATCATAATTTATATTGTACGCCATATAATGGTTGATTGTGACGATCTGTACCTACTAATGACTGTAACCTTATAATTATTACTCACATTCAAACAATAAACTATTTGTATTTGTATTTGAACACAACAGGCTTATTGCTAAAGAGGGATATATTAACGGAAGTCCCATAATGCTGCATACAAAAAAAATAAAAAAGTTTGGAAAATATAGTTTCGAAGAAGTTGTACTGTGAGTACCGGAAATGCAAATATAATACAAATAGTATTACAGTAAGTTAAGTTGAGACCTCCTTGTTAATGTCCAAAGCCAAAAATTATAGCTAGTAAATATATCGATCTGATTTTATTATTTGAAATTTACATTTTTTTATCGGTAGACCCCTTAGTAAGGGTAAATAAGGTACCCCAATGCAATGATTGGGCAGGAAATTGAATTATTCCTTGATATCGTTCAAAAAGGGGATTAAAGACTTATGAGCTTTTTGCACTGAACCCTCTTTAGATAAGAATACGCCATTTAGATGGTTATAAAGCTGTCATCGTAGCTACGGGACGTGGTAGTACTAATTTATGCGTCTTTTTTTTCTATTATTGCCAAGGTTACGATAACCTGCGTCACGTTGGTTTGGTTTTATGCAAAATTATGCTACATAAATTATTCAAACATGCATGTAGTCCATATTTGTAGGTGGTTCGTTGAAGAAAGTGCTTATTAACACCAGAAACATGCATGTTTGCATAGTTTGAGTAGCATAATTTTGCATAAAACCAGCGTGACTCGGGTGACCGCAACCATGGCAATAACAGACAGAAAAAAGATGATTCAACCTTTTGTTCTTTTACTTTTTATTTCTATCTTTAAACAGGGCAGTGATGTTTTACTTTTAATACACGGTGCTCGTGAGCATTTCGAAAGATTTTAATGCTTATTTCCTGACCGTATTTAGAGTCTTTAATGTCATATAAAATAAATAATTTTAACAAATTTTTGTTTTAATAAAAAGTACTGGAAATTTTAAGAAGTATTCAAAAAATGTAACAATAAGAAAAAAAAAATTTGGTGCCATTTCACATACGTCTCATAATATTTTTTGTTTATTTGGATGTCTAGAATGCATCATATATTTTAAAGACAAGAAGGGGTCTTAATCTCGTAAACTTACAGGCAGACACACACACACAGGCAGACTCTGTCCTGTGTGTGTGTGTCTGCCTGCGACCACGGGTGCATCGTCATGCCCGAAACGTCAGGATATAATTAAACGTAAGTTTACGCGATGAAGACCCGTTTGTCTTTAAAATATGAGTGATAATCGTGAAAGTTTAAATCATAGTATGCATAGTTAAAACCTCTCGCAATGCTCGCGAGCATGTATATTGGGGTGCTCAAGGAATTCTTCTATAAATTATAATATAAATTAAATTACAGACACATAACTGGAACATTATCATAAAGGCAACCTCTCACCCGCCTTTAGGCAGCGGCCCGTGGCCTGTTACAACGGATGGCTAATTCAATACGATTTGATTGTTGTCCAGATTGCATTCCCTGGGCCCGCGGCGAGCGTTCCTTATCTAGTATCTCACAGACATATATCTAGTGCGTGCGTGTAGATTTACCGGATTAACCCCCTTATTCATAAACGTCTCCTAATTAACAACCCGCTAAGTATTACTACTACCGCTAAGTATTATTAGCGGGTTGTTAATTAGGAGATGCTTATGAACAAGGCGGTTAAACTTTAACTGACGGGGTAAATAGGGTAATAAGGTAATAAGGGGGGTAAGTAATTATAAAGGCCTATGTCTAGCAGAGCGTGATGTATTGTGTGGTAGCAGTGGTGGTGTCATAAATAACTCAGAGGTAGACCTTGGAGAAGAAACCGTTAATTCAATTGTAAGCAATATTAACCTCGAGGGTTACTTATGTTATGAATATACAATTTTCTTTTTTATGTTTTATATAGATTTTGTCTTTTATTTATAGTTTCATCAGAAAATTAAGGTAGATAAATGTAATGCGACAAAAATGGCAATACACAGGGTGATTTTTTAATTCACCGTTCAAATTTTAGAGAGTTAATTCTGAAGTCGTATTTATGAACTTTTGCCGTGTGGTGACGGCAGTAAGAATACATTTGTCACCACCCCAACTCCTCCTGCGGGTGTCGTAAGAGTCGACTAAGGGATTAAAGTGTCACTGACCATTCTACAAGATCGATGATGGGCAGCAGCGTCATCATAGTGGACACATTACTGCGATCGCCAATCCGCTTGCCCAGCGTGGCGATTATGGGCGTTTACCTCCAAATGCGTCTATACGCATAGTTAATAGGAGAGGCCTACGTCCAGCAGTGGACTAACATAGGCTGATGATGTGTGTGTGTGATGTGATTTATGAACTTTTACTATGGGACCGACATCCGATTCGAGAAAAGAAATCGCATGTTCCATACAAACCCTGAGACATTAGAAGGCGGAAATGTATGTATGGTAAATCATCTTGTATATGACAAAACCTAAATAACTCGAACAAATATCCGATCTCGTCAAGGTGGATTTACCAAACGAGCGATTGCTCATTCTACCCCTCACTCTATGAAATCAACGGATTTCGACGAATTACGTTTTCTGTAACGAACGAATCTCATAGAGTGGGGGATAGAATGAGCATTCGCTCATTTGGCGTACACCCACCTTCATACAAATATATTTACTAGGATTTGAACGACAACTAGCTTCATACTTAATGGTACTAATTGCAACACTTGAGATGTCTATCCATATATGTCTAAGGCTCGGATAAACTAGCTACAGGCTGATCTAAATGGGTCCGCCCACCTCATGTCTAGATCGATCCTAACTCTAGGATACGCCGGTTCGTAAAACGATACGGGTTATTAAGACGATCGAAGGGAATGCAAGTCTAACAGAAGAGTAAACAAAGACGTAGGTAAGGTAAGGCCGGGTAAGATGAAACGGTTTTTGTAATGGAGTAAGACAAAATGCCGTCCTTCTGGCACAGCGTCTGCTGGTAGCATTTCTTACCGACTTCAAAAAAGGAGAAGGAAAATCAGATTTCCAGAAAGAAGGAACAAGTCACATCCTTTTCTTGTGTCCCTTTAAATAAAAAAAAGCAGTTGTGTATCAATTTACCCAATAAAAGTGAATTTAATTTCACCATTAACTAAAACAGCTTAATTTCATCGCATCAAACACATTAGATTAGCAAAATAGCCGTAAGGCTAGGGTTACCAGTTACCGACGGGGCATGCCCGACTTTTTACTGTCCTGGGAGTGATTTTTGTAGTTACAGAAATAAATAAATATCTTGGGACATCTTACACAAATCAAGTGTATGGGTACCCAGCGACGATATATACAATAGGTACTTAATTACATACGGCTCTGTATGGCTCTGTCGTGGCTCAATGTGAAGGTAATCAAAATAACAACTGTTTCTTTTAATAAGTACCTATGGCATTAGAACAAGACCACGAGTAAGACTTAAAAACATTGTCTCTTTTAATTTAATATTGACATTGAATTCCGATTTTTTTTTAAATACATATAAAAAAAATTGTAAAACACTTAAAAAAACTCTTTCTCTAAAACCTATTACTGGTCATGTAGAAACAAATTTCAAAATATCACAAATAAAATGTAAAAAAATTGACCGAAAATTACATAAATGTACCTATTGCCACGTAACATTTTTTACTTATTTAGACATCAAAAATGTATTGGTAAAGTCTGTCGGGTTACTCATGAGCACCCTGTATACCTGCTGATTATTCACCGGCAACCCTATTTCTGTTATGGCTGGTACACTAAACTACACACTAATAATCCAAACACGCGTTCGGACCAAAATTGGCTCATTCCGCTTATCGAAGTTAGCTTAGCTATCCTAATGGGATAATCCCTGTCCTATCCGCGGGTTCCCATCAATTCCCATTGACTATTCAAGAGCTTTATTTGCACTGTAATAAGGGGCAAAAGGGCCACTTTTAAAATTCGCTATGTGGTTGATTCATAAATCAACCAAAAGTCATAACTTTGAAATAGTAGCCTAGTAATTATACACAAAGGGTATTCATTGAATTAATTAAAATCCGTCAATTGTTGGTTTTTTTTATACAGTGTGTGTCTAGGATACTGGCTTTTATCGAAACTGAAGAATGCGATGCAGATTTTTAGCCAAACCGTGAACATTATTCGATTCAAAATGCTAATTTCAAAAGTAATTAATTTTCTAAGAAAAGTAAATTGAGAGGCAATGTAATATTCAAAATGAATCGTTAATTTGCGCTTGACAATGACAGACCACAGCCACTCATAACTACTCAGTATCGTGAGAGAAACGTTGTCCCAAGATTCACATACCGTCAAATGCGCCAACATTGCCACCACGGGAAAGTTTGCCCGTAACGCAATTTTTTTACAAATCGGTTTGTGGGGTAAATTTAATCAGAGTTCTGGCAACTCCACTATTTTTAGTAGAAACTAGGTTATATGGGTGGCAACACTGCGCATCATATTTGCAGCTAACGTCAATCAGTAGCTTGTTCCAACTCGTTGAGTGCAGTGCGTTATTTGGCGGGCAAATTCTTAGAGAAGTTTCAAGGTTAATTGTGCAAAATGGGGAAGACGCTGGTAGATAAAACTCATGTCATGTAATAAAATAAGATATGTAGATTGTTTTTCTGTTAATAAAGTTACTAAAAGCCTATTATTAACGGAGTTATTGTCTTAGAGAATGTTACCCAGCCATGTAGCAGCCCGTCATTGTAAACTTTGCCCATCGCCAAAAACGTCCTAGGGTTGTCACCTCGTTGTATTTACCAGCCTTTACGAATAAAAGAGGTTATTGTTTTATAAACGAATATTTACATCGTACTTTTGTTTTTATTCTTTTTACCTTACGAGTATTATCAACAGACTTTAATCACGGGCCTCTTTGATCACGGGCCTATAAATTCCGGTCTTTTGATAGGCTTGCGCGGGGATACAGATCCAACACGTAGAGTCCCTTTGGAGAAATTTGCTGTGTTTTACACCTGCTGCAACCCATTCACGGGCACAAAAATAGATATTCGTGAACCGGTCCCAGCAGGCATATAGAGGCTATTGGAGATTATATGGAAAAGACTAATGGGTTGTGGTGATGAAGGTTGCATGGATGATTGGTAGGAGGTAGTACGACTTACCTAAAATTATAGGTAAGAATTATTATACTTACATTAATTAGGTACGTTTCTTTTAATATATGAACAAGAGGTGATGTTGATTTATTTGAAATATAACATGTTAATAATTGTTAATTGAGATCAAGAATCTTTTTATTGTTTTCAATTACTTATAGTACCCAAGTATTCTTCTATTATTCAATATTAGTAAAAAAATTATCATTATAAGCTTTGTCTTATTTTATCTTACGCTTTACACAAATTAACTCAAAAGTGACAACCCTAACACTTTTGAAATCTCAGGTGCCGTTTGTATGGGAAAGGGAAAAAACTGCCAGGTAACATTGCCCACTTGATTTATTCAAAAATTTACACAGTTATCGCTGAGCTGTTTACAGGAAACGGTAGGATTGCCCGTAAGCTAGGTGTGATTCTTGTTTCAAAGCTATACGAGCTATATTTAAGTGCAAAATCGACGTGGGCAATGTTGGCCAAAAGTCCGGATAACTTTACCCGCCCTCAAAATCGCAAAAAATATTAATAAAATGATGATTTAAAAAAATTTACGATACACAGACAACTGCACTTGATCACAATATACCTGTTAAGCCAAAAAAAGTAGTAGGCTTTCATAGTATTTTTTTGAGAAATTCGTGTTTTTTGAAAAAAGCGGGCAAAGATAGGGCATTTGACGGTAATTATATTTTTCGAAATTTCCAGTCCGTTACCACATACAATATGTATGAAAAAATGGTAACTGAATGAAAAATAAACCTTAGGACATACAATTTCTCCTACAGAATCGATAGAGCTGCGATTCTGAGTGGAAAATTTCCACATTTGGAACTTTTAATCATGTTAAAAGTTCCAAAAACAAAACTGAGGGTTAACTTTGAAAAAACTGGCCCAAAAATGGTAATTTAACTAACGAAGTTTTAAATGTGACCGAAAAACACTTGTTTCGTTGTACCCGCAGTTATATTGGGCCCGATAAGAGATATAAAAGTTAAAATCGTTAAAATGAAATCACACAAATAAGTAAATTGCAATTGTTTGCAAAATATATTTGACAAAAAATACACAAGTAAGCCAAATATATTAGTTATTATGTATCTCGGAATTTAAAATTTAATCCGAAATCACGTTTCTTTAGAGAGCTTGTTTTGCGAGGAGGTTCATTCATTTTATGCTGCAACTAGGTTTGGCCTTAAATCATTGACCAAATAACCATAAAACTGGATAGGTATACTCGTATTTACTACGAATACAACTACTGATGGTACGTTAGTTACGTGACGCCCCTATCAATATTTTCATACAGATAATTGCTACGAGATATCGATTCGATACAAGTTACGAGTATTGCATTTATCGCATTCCTGTACGATTTCTAGTTACGAGGATTGCAATTTGATAACAAATTGATAAAATTCCAATACAAGGTTATTGAAAAACAATAAAAGCAGCTAATAGGGTTGTCGAACGTCCCAATGTATGGACGTCCCGCCCGTCCGGACGAAGAGGTACAGACACCATCAAATATTTCCGAGCGGCCACAGTACTCAAAAATATCTAAACATGCACATTAACACCATCACTATGACAATAGATGTCCGGGTGCTTAGACAAGTTGCCAATCGCTAACGCTTAATAGTCAATCGTAAACGAAAGGCAGCTAACTGCTCTAATATGAAAGAGTGACAGAGAGGGAAAACTACGATACGCTATTATGCCGCGGCCACGACATTGGTCTAAGTCTAAGGCGACCGGCTTAGCTGAAAACCATACGTGCGAGAGGGTGTGATTCTTACTGCCGTGTGGTGACGGCAGTAAGAATACATTTGTCACCACCCCAACTCCTCCTGTGGGTGTCGTAAGAGTCGACTAAGGGTCTCACCAAACCAATCGACGCGGAGTCGGCTTTCGCCGAGTGTTTTACACCACACTATTCGCATTTAGCCGATCGACCGTCTCCGCGGTTAAGCAGTCTCACCCTCCTTGCAGCCGTAGAAACGCTCGATCGCCTGCGATTTGCTACCGCAACAGTTGTAAAGCGGCGGTCGGCTCTCCCGTGCTCCGTCCTACCGTCGAGACGTCAGACAGCACGCGTACAACTGCTGAGTCCGACGAACAGATAGATAGGACAGCGGGTGATCGGCAATCGTAAATCTCATTTTTGGAGACTAGTTGTTAGTAACTAATTTGAAATTGAACAGACGTGTATGATTACGACAGTATTACTTCGTGTTGTCAGATCTATTGCAGATTTTAATGTGAGTAATAATTCAAATGAATAAATACAAACGCATCAGTAGCTACTTCGGCCGTCATCGGCTCTTTTCGGCCGTCGTTAGCTATGTTTGGCCGTCGAAGACGCTGAACGGCTTCCGCCAGCTCTGACCGATCCTTATCGTAGGTACTCGGCCGTGATCGGAGCCGTTCAACTCTTTCCGGCACCGTACGGCGGTATTAGGAGATTTAGGAATGCGAACGTGTGCGATAGGCTGCAAACGGGGTCGTACGAATGCGAACAGCTTTACGGCAAAACGCCGTTTTCCCGTCGAAAGACGTCGTTTCGCGTGGGCCGAGCCGATTTACGATGTCCTCGCTCTTATTGCGTTGACATAAAGCTTTTTCCGTACGCGATCAGCCGAAACGGCGTCGACTAGTTTGGTGAGACCCTAAGGGATTAAAGTGTCACTGACCATTCTACAAGATTGATGATGGGCAGCAGCGTCATCATAGTGGACACATTACTGCGATTGCCAATCCGCTTGCTCAGCATGGCGATTATGGGCATTTACCTCCTAATGCGTCTATACGCATAGTTAAACTCATGGATTCGCTCGCCGCTGATCGCCATTAAGCGTTAGCGATTGGCAACTTGGCTAAACATCCTGCTCAGATATTTATGAGCAGCCTGGCCGCTCCGGTATATCTGATAGCTGCTGTACCAATTTGTTTTGTCACTATCCGTCAGTTGGACCTTTCGTCGCGTGCTGCTATACGGTCATATTTCAAAATTTAAATTGTATGGTAAAAGTGACCCTATTTTCTTGCAATACGACCACGTCTTCTATAAAATTCGATTTTGGAATATGCCCATTGTAGCCGTATATAAAATAAAAAAATAAAAATAATTTATTTCAGAAAACGAAGTATTTTGTTTCTATAGCAAGCACGCGACGATTTGTGTTTGGTACCTAGTAAGGGAGAAAAGAAAAAAATTGCTAATATACGATTCGTTAGTTTTTATTACTATAAGGTTAGGTCGGCAACCCTAGCCGTAAACTTAATCGTAAAATGTCTACAGATTTGGACAAAAAACGATCGTTTAGCTGTTATCGATTGTGTTTTTATTGAGACAGTCATTTAAAAGATATCAGTAAGTTCAAGAGTCCGATGCATACTCATGTTGCATAACAATTTACAACTTATTAATGGGTAGGTACTTAACTACACCATTCTGGTTTTTGGGAAACTTTTTCTAAAACTGAACAGATATTATTTTATTTCGTACTAATCATACATCGTCATCGACAGTTTGGTACCTCTATAGAGAAGTAATGGAAAATATTACTATTATTATTATTAGTCACTTCAAAAATAATTTTCTAAAAGTTGTTTTTTTTTTAATATTTCCGTTAAATTGGGCAGGTTACTTGAGACATTAATAGAAGTTACCTGGGATATCGGTATTTTGTTAATTTCGTAAAAAAATGTTTTTCGTCTTCATACATAATAATTGAAATGGCAAGTGTGAGAGAACCTTAACAATATGACTGACGGCACATGTCAAAATAAGTAACATTAGGATATAATAAAGTTTGCAATACACTTGTTCAGTCATGAAACTTTTTTTTTGAAAGCTCAATAAGTAACAGTAAGATAAGAGTAAACACAATATTTTCCCTCTCCGTTCCAAAATGTAAGAGTAAAATATACAATATTCTCTTAGAGAAATTGTTTATTTGTGACCTAAATAAGTTTCCCTTTAATTTAACGGGAATCAATAACAACACTGTGTATTTGGGTGAATAATTTTTTTGTCTGTATTACCATGGTTACGGTCGCCTGAGTCAAGCTGGTTTTATGCAAAATTATGCTACTTAAATTATGCAAACATGCATGTAGTGCATGTCTGTAGGTGGTCAATTAAGGAAAGAGCTTATTAGCACCAGAAAAAATGTATGCATAGTTTAAGTAGCATAATTTTACATAAAACTAGCGTGACTCAGGCGACCGTAACCATGGCAATAACAGACAGGAAAAAGTTGATTCACCCATTTTCAGTTACTATCGAGGCATTCGATTGACATTTGTTTACATTTAGAACATTTCTCTTCACGACTTAAGTTTCACCTGTATTACCCAGTTACCTGAAATTCCTGAAAACATCCACCGTGTCCCGAAGCTCCAAGAATAACTCAAAGCGTTGTAAAACAAGTTAAAACAACCGTGAGCAAACAAGCGCTCCATTAGTGTTAATTGTGTAAGTCGGCGCCATGTTTGGCCACACGTACTTTCTTAGACAAATGTCGGGTAATTGTGTGTACAGCGACGTGCAAAAACGCGCGATTACCTTGTCAAACGCCGGGTAAGTAAGACACGTTACCATCTTAAAGTGGATTTAGACCAAACGAGCGAATGCTTATTCTATCTCCCACTCTACGAAATCAACAAATTTCGACAAATTTTGTGTAACGAACGAATTTCTAAATTCACGTTTAGACAAATGTCGGGACGGGAGACAAATTTTTTTTTTTTAAGATATTTCTGTTGGTACTATACTTAACATGTTCCCTGTGCATGCATCACATGTGATACATTTGAAGGTATTGATGATACGTGAATGTAGCATATATGATGCACGATCCTATTTAAATATAGGGATAATTTGAAATTTGCACGTACGAGCTAAGCTACGTTAACTTACCCGCACGTATCAACTGTAAAAAGTGACAATTTGATAAAAATAGGTATTGGCGGACTATTAATACTATTTCCAGGTTATGCTTGAAATTTAGTGCGAGAATTTGCACGTGAGAGGTGACACTATCGATTTTAGCTGCACATGGAACGTGTTAAAGTTCATCGTAATGGTTGGTAGACTCGGTCGCTAGCGAAAAGGAACGGCGTCCCTTTCCACTCTGTATACATACTGACCCGCAAAATCGGGCGATTATTTGTTACACGATCGTGCTTTCGATTAGTTGTATGTTTTAATCTCATATTAGTTATTATTTTATATTTACACGTGTAAGCTGAATGCTTTACATTACAGTTTAGTCAAGGTGCATTTTTAGACCAAACGAGCATTCGTTCATTCTATCCCTACTCTACGAAATCCTCGATTTTCGACGAATCACGTTTTGTGTAACGAACGAATTTCGTAGAGTGGGGGATAGAATGCATTACGTACAAAACGTTTCTTTCGTAGAGTAAATATCGGGTAATTGTGTGTCTACACCAAGGCACAGAATATATAAAGTACAGAAGCTTCACTGCTTTGATGTTCACAAATGCCGGCTTTTTATGTACCTACACAATTATTATTACCAAACAAAACGGCGCGCGAGGCGACGCGAGCAGCTGAAATGGGCCGTATTGCTTGGCGGAAAGGTCGCTTATAAACCGCACGCCGTCGAAAACAGGGTTGTCAATTATTGAAAACTAATAAAATGCCCGGGCGGCATTGTTTGAGGTGTGAGTGAGATAGCAACACGACTTCGCTAACTTTAGGTGAATATCCATCCGAATAATCCTGATAATAACACGAACATTCTAAAAATATCTGTAGACAGTATGTGAGGTGTGCAGAAATTAATATATCTGCTTAATGCATTTAAAAATAAAGAATTACGTTAGGTACCTACGCATTCATTACAAAAGCAGCATAAATAAGTAATGGTTTAATCACAATCGTAAGGCAGACGTAACACGGCATTTTCTCTTATATGTACCAGTGTACCTATTTGATATTATGGGAATAAAGTCAGACAACCAAATAATATGTTAGGACAAAAGGCGCGAAATTCAATAATAGTATTGAGAGAACGAAGTTTTTTACATTATGTAAATGTGCCGCTTTTTTACTGAAAAATTTGTCCTAAAATAAAGCGTTTTGTCTTGACTTGACTTGAGTTTCTGAGAATTTAATTTACTATGAATGTACGGCTGTGCGAAAAACGCGTCATGATAGTTAACATTATTATTTTGCAACATGCTGCTATGTAGTATATTTTCGGCATTTTCATTTAAGATGCACATGTATAAAACAATCCTAATATTTGCAAGGGATATATTTCGCGATACGTGACGAGCCAGCGTTGTAAATTTAAACGTGCGTTCCGAGACAGCGCGCGCCAACCATTGAATAGACCACGGAGACGGGGCGCTCTGCATGTACTTGTAGCCGCGCGACGGAATCGCGGAGTGACACCCCCTTGACCAAGGTGCGAAAACGCGCGATTAACTAGTCAGCTGTAACGAAAACAAACACATTATTTAGAACTTTGTGCAAAATTAGATTAATCCTCTAAAATTGGAGCAGCAAATGCTTTTGTAACATAAAAAACTAAATTTGAAATGTTGCGTTTTGAAAATCTGCATAGAGTATAATAAAGATGTAGGTATTGCCACAGAATAACTGATCGTGTGATAGTACTACCGATATAGTATTGCTTTACTGACGTTGGGCTTAGGTAAAGTATTAGTAGGACCTAATTACTCTAATTAGTTGTTTTAATGTGTCTTGCCCAGCGTGGTGATTATGGGCAAGACACATTAAAACAACTAATTATAGACATACGCATAGTTAATAGGAGAGGCCATACAATGAGATTCCGCGACGTTATTTAGGTACACGCATGGTAGAGGCTTAACTAAAGGTGCATTCAGACCAAAAGAGCATTCGCTGTTCTATCCTATATATGTCAGCCTCCGTAGCCTAGTTGGTAGTGACCCTGCCTACGAAGCTGGAGGTTCCGGGTTCGAATCCCGGCGAGGGCATTCTTTGTGCATTTATTTATCACAAATGTTTGTTCCTTGGTCGTGGCTGTGTATGTATCTAAGTATCTATACGTATCTATCTATTATATATATCGTCGCCTGGTACCCACATCACAAGCCTTAATTGAGCTTACCGTGGGACTAGGTTGATTTGTGTAAGATGTCCCAAGATATTTATTTATTTATTATCCCCCGCTCGACGAAATCAACCAATCACGTTTTGTGTAACGGTCGAATTTCGTAGATGAATGCAACCTTAGAGAGCTACAGGTCCGATATGTATGTATTTTTTTACCAAGGTTCTTATAAAACTTAAAAAAAACGTTTTATCACAACTTTTTACATTTTAATAAGCAGTATCAAATACCTGTGTTTTGCTACCGAATATAATTATCGTATTTTAACCCCCTAGTAATTAGCACTTACGAGTACGTGCCTTTGTACAAAATTTAAAAGCAATATTTACTGTATACCGATACACGTGCGATGTAATTAGCAGTTAGTAGCATGCAAGTTTGTAGATTTATTTACATTTTTTGTTTTCTACTGTCGAATGGTATAGTAGGTACAGTCAGGTTCAAAATTGCATGGACAGTTTATGAATGAATTCATGAACTGTACTGTACAATACAGGTCGTCGTACAGTAGAGACTTCGCAATCTGATACTTACGTATACGTATGCATAATTCATAACTTCATAAGTAATCATTATGTAGAGATAATAATACGCAAGCCCTTTAAAGCATGCTTAAAATTACATAACTTGCACTTAAGGTGTTACTTGCATAACGTAACGCGTAGTAAGTAGTACCATATTACGCGTGTCAGGTCTACACCAACCGCATATGCAGAACTAAAATAATAACCTAGTTATGCCGTCAATTATTTTATCCCAAAATTAGTGCAGGATTATTTTAACTTTAGGTATGCCCACCGAAAAGACGGTAATCTAAATCTGACAATGACACAAACGCTAACATTATTACAAAGATGAGGATGCTTAGCCAAGTTGCCAATCGCTAGCGCTTAGTAGCGTATCGTAGTTTTCCCTCTCTGTCAATCTTTCATATTAGTGCGACAAAGACAGTTAGCAGCGATTAACGATGAAGCGCTAGCAATCGGCAACTTGTTTAAGCACCCTGGATGCGTAGCCATGTTGTCAATCGCTAACGCTTAGTAGCGTTTCGTAGTTTTCCCTCTCTGTCACTCTTTCATATTAGTGTGACAAATACAGTTAGCTGCCTTTCGTTCACGATTAACGATTAAGCGCTAGCGATTGGCAACTTGTCTAAGCACCGATTAACGCGGGCTTACACTCTATCCCTCCCGCTCGCACCAATATGCGAGTACGCGAGGGAAGAAAAGAAAGTAAATTGCGTTCACGTTAACAGCTCTAAAGACACTGGATAACAGCTAGGTGACCATTTCTTGAGTACTTATCATAACACACTGGTCTGCCCTTGGTGATTTTGTGCCATGTCAATTTGCAATTACCTGGAACAAAAGATACAGATCATTTAGGTGAGGTTAGGATAGCAATGTACAAGTCGCAGAACATTCTATAAATTGCAGGAACATACCGAAAGTTTTCGAGAAGTTTCATGAGAATTTAATAGTAAGTTCCCATTGAGAATGTTTCCATGAGAACTTATAAAAATGTGGTATAAATACCTAATTATTTTATATCGCAAATAAGTAAACAAGGCAGTAAATATAACTCATAAGGCATGTATCTAATACGGTCTTGGCTTGATTAGATTATTTGATTTATTTGTTAAATTTACATTCCCAAGACCAAGAACATTCTCTACGAAAGTTTCGCAACTTATGAAATTTTTCCTCGGTGCACTCGATATATAATAAAAATAATAAGATATGTAAAGTCTCTTAAAGTCAGAACTATAAAGAAAAGATGTTGTCGTGTCGGTTGCAGAATGGCAAAAGCAATATATTCAAATTTGAAATTATTTACATAGACAATTGTGTGACATAGAGGATACCAATAAAAACAGTCTAACAACCAAAGAGTATCTTTAAGAATCTAAACAGAGGTTGCTACTGACTATTATTCAGTTATAAAAACACAATACCCCCACTATCACTAATAATAGTAAAACAAATTAAAGATTAACCATGCCTAAGGCATTAACAAAATTATAATGCTTCTTTGCACATAAACCTTTTGTGAGCAAATCAGCAGGCATGTCAGCTGTGGGCAAATAATGTAACTTAACTAAATTGTCCGAAACACACTCTCTAATATAGTGGTAGCGAATGTCGATATGCTTCGACCTTTTATGAAACACGGGATTTGACGACAGCTTAAGTGCACTCTGATTGTCATTAAACAGGTTCAAAGTATACATTTTATCGGTAATTTCGAATTGCAGGTTCCTTAAGTACACTGCTTCTTTACAAGCTTCCGAAATACCCATATACTCAGCCTGGCAAGTTGATAAAGCTACTGTCTTTTGCTTCTTACATTCCCATGATATAACACCGTTAGACATTAAAAAACAAAACCCAGTGTATGACCGCCTATCACGAGTGTCACTAGCCCAGTCCGCATCTACAAAACCTTTAATTTCCGAATTTCCATTCTTAGAATACTTAATACCAAGTTTCTTAGTTTTCTTTAAGTATTTTAAGATCCGTTTAGCATAAGACCAATGCTCATTGGTGTGGCAATTGTTAAATTGGCTTAAATAACTTACAGAATAAGTTATGTCAGGTCTGGTCAAAACTGACAAGTACATCAAGCTACCTATAAGTTGCTGATATGGTACTTCGTTATTTAAATTTTGACTTGAATCAACATGTAACTTATTCTCCATTGGAGTATCAAAAGTTTTGCAATCAGTCATATGAAATTTTTCCAACTAATTATCAATGTACTTTTCTTGGCTCAAAGTGATTGAAAAAATTGAACCTTCCAGTTTATTAAATGTAACATTCATTCCTAGACATTGTTTCACCTGTCCTAAGTCTTTAATTTGAAAATGGCTTGACAACATGTCTTTGACTTGTTTACATTCATTGTCATCATTTGAAAAAATGAAAAAGTCATCCACATAGACTGTGACAATGGTTTTGCGATCCCCATTAAGTTTTGTATATAGGCAAGGTTCTATTTTGGATTTCGCATAACCATTCTCAACCAAGCAAGTGTCTACTTTCTTATTCCAGGCTCTAGAAGCCTGCTTTAGACCATAAATAGCCTTTTTAAGTCTCAAAACCTTTTTAGAACTCTCAGGGCAATCAAAACCATCAGGAATTTGCATATATATAGCTTACTCTAACTAAAAGTAGCGATCCGACCCATTCATCATTAATCTTAAATCCCGTACCATTCAACTTTTGACTAGTTTCTATGACTTGCGTGACATAAGACGTCATAGAGGAACAATTTTCCAGACGAATCGAAATGAGGTTTCTCAGCAAACTAATCCTCCTTGTGAATCCTGAGTCATCAAACAATTTCTTTAGCTTGTCCCAAAGCTCCTTCGTTGTTGTTACCTCTTTAATATGCACGTAAAGCGACGGGTCAATCGTTAAGATTAATTTGGCTTTGGTTTTCGCGTCAACAGCGGTGTCTTCAGGTTCCGTACTTGTCATGTACGCTGAAGTCCCTTCTAAAACAAGAAAGTTTTCCGCCGCGAAAGCCCACTCTGCGTAATTCTCACGCCCTTTTAGTTTAGGCACACTTACAGCATAATTTGTGCTCGACGACGACGACATTTCACATACTCACACTAAATACACTAGCGCAGCATAACAATTCTCACCAGGAAATAAACTTGCACAACCCTACGGATAAGTTTAAATTCCGAGAATAAAATTAAATTAACGTTACTGGGACATGACCTATAAAGAAAAGATGTTGTCGTGTCGGTTGCAGAATGGCAAAAGCAATATATTCAAATTTGAAATTATTTACATAGACAATTGTGTGACATAGAGGATACCAATAAAAACAGTCTAACAACCAAAGAGTATCTTTAAGAATCTAAACAGAGGTTGCTACTGACTATTATTCAGTTATAAAAACACAATAAGAACTAATATTTTGTAGAGAAGTAAGTTTAGATTATAAATATAATTAAACGGTTAAACTCACGTATATTTAGTCACTACGCGCGGCATATTTCGGGGAGCCTAGGTCTCCATTATCTAGCACTGAAATATACGTGAGTTTAATTAAACCGTTTAATTATATTTATAGTTATTACCTCTCTCAGATTACCTTAAAATCAAATAATAAAAAATCTGTAAGTTGTGATAATGGTAAATAAATAAACAAAACAAAGATTAGTCCGTACAGAAAGGATTAAACTCTCTCAGCCAGCTTAAGCGAACCATTATCGAAGCGAATCAACATGCGATAGGTGCGAACCCGACTACCGTAACGCAGAGATTAATAGCATTAGAAATGGTCTCAATCTGTCCGAACGCACTGCACTTTTTTATACCACGTCGGTGACAAACAAGCATACGGCCCGCCTGATGGAAAGCAGTCACCGTAGCCTATGGGCGCCTGCAACCTCAGGGTGTCACATGCGCGTTGCCGACCCAATAAAAATAACGTTGGCACAACAAAGTGGCTCCACTCCACCTGATCGTAAGTGAAAAGTAGAGCCCAAATCGCGGCGGCAACGAACAGGAGACAATCAGTAACCTGTTAGTTGCCATCGCCTTGCTGGCCCGCTAGATGTTGGACTCGGAACTAGTTTCGGATTATGAGTGATGGCGGAATTACCCCGCACTTATTGGAACTACTTATATAAGGCGCTTATTATGAAGTGGCAGCATAGGGTTGGCTATGCGGATTGTTTATTAACAAATATTTTATTGTATTTTAAAACTTTTCTTTTTCACGCTAGATTTTAATCCATATATCAAAAATTAGAAACAAAATATCATCTCATACAAAAATCACAACTCGTTGCCTATCATGATTAATGCTGTAATCCAAAATATTACGCGCTTTCAAATGGAATACTAGTGCTTCATTGTTAGAATTCATAATATTCATATTACGACAAGTTAGTATCTTGAGATGCAGCGTTGTTCATGATTAGCGATAGCGATAATGATAAGCGTCGAACTGTGTCACGTTTTTTAAGGGACACAAAATAAGACAACGAAATGAATTTTAACCCAATTGCTTTCCATCAGGCGATTCGTCGGTTCGTTTTCCACCTATAGCATAAAAAAAAACATGCGATAAGTGCAAACCCGACTACCGTAATGCAGAGATTAATAGCATTAGAAATGGTCTCAATCTGTCGGAACGCACTGCACTTGGACTCGGAACTAGTTTCGGATTATGAGTGATGGCGGAATTACCCCGCACTTATTGGAACTACTTATATAAGGCGCTTATTATGAAGTGGTAGCTAGGGCTATGCAGAGGTTATTTTTAAATATTGTATTTATTTCTCAGAATTATTTGTTCCTTAGTCATTGCTGTATTATGTACGAGTATATGTATCTCCCTACATTAGGGTATCCAATATTTTACGAATTTTAGAAATTAATAACGCATACCCCCTAAATCGGCTTTTTTAACCCCAAAACACTCTGAAAAAAAAGCAGTTCATTCTTGTAACAGGAACCCGTGCCGACTTTCATCTGAAATTCCCATACAAATTACTATGCAAAAAAATTGTCAGACAGTAAGTTGATAATAATGTATTGTTTTTCTGTTCTCATCAAGTTAATTTTATGATAAAATGTTTATAATGCCATGGAAAAAAAATTTTTTGGTCATTTTCTTACATTATATAGGAATATGGCATGAAAGGGTTGCAGTTACAGAAATGAACTGAATATTTTTTTCAGTGTGTTTTGAGGTAAAAGAAACCGATTTAGGGGTATCCATTATTAATTTCTAAAACTCGTAAAATATGGGACACCCTACCCTACATGTACCTTCCGCGTCCTCACGCTTAAGCTTAGAAGAGGCCGTTGTCCAGAGTGGACTGATATAGATTGATGATGATGATATGTATCTATCTATTATATATATCGTCGTCTGGTACCCACATCATAAGCCTTAATTGATCTTACCGTGGGACTATGTCGATTTGTGTAAAATGTCCCAAGATATTTATTTATTTAACGAAGGTATATAGACGACTTCCGTAACTCAATCGATAGTGACCCTACTTACGAAGCTGGAGGTTCCGGGTTCGAATAACGGCGAGAGCATTTATGTATCTATGTTCAAAAATAAAGACAATGTACCAGGCGCCGATCCAGGACTTCGTTCAGGGGGGCATTGACCTATGACTGATAGTATTTTATGCTTAAAACAGCACCTAGGCATAGCTAAGTCCAACGTCTCCATTTTTCTATTATGTTGTTTAGGTATTTATTAGATATAACAATCTAAAAGTTTCATTAAATAAACTACATTGTAGAAAAACTAAGTAAAATGAAGTCTCTATTTCAGTTTCAACAATAACGACTTTTAATCTAAACTTCTGGCCTTTTCTATTCACTTTAATTACTTAACTCAACAATTCTATTTTCCTAAGGCGACCTTAATTCTATTTACAGAAGAATTCGTAATTTCAAAGTAAATTGTAGATAAAGGGGTATTTTCGGATATACTGTTAAATAAATAAAAATGCTTCAAGCACTTTAATAGAAAGGTCAGATGAGTTTTACTAAAAATAAAGAATAAGATAGGTGCCTAGTAAAACATTTTGTTTAAGAAATGTTTATTTTTGGACCAAAAACTCTCAATTATGTTGGGGGATGGGACTCTCAACTGGGAGAAGAATATATCAGCATACGTATGCATTTTGTCTATTGAAATTAGCAGTAGGTATAGAAATGCGTAAGATTGCGTACGCGTGCGGAAAGCTGAACGCAGTCTCATACTAAACGACGTATGACTGTGTCTTCACAGCGATGGAAAGTACGGCTAAGTTGGCCTCCATAGCCAAGTCGGTAGTGGCTCTATGAAGATGGAGGTTCAGTCTGGGTTCGAATCCCGGTGAGACAAAGTCCCGGTCGGGTAGTATGTACTTGTGGTATTTGATATATTAATCCTTATCTTGGTTGTTATAGATGTATATAATGATCTAAATGGTATTTATCTATTTCATATATCGTCGCTTATTACCCATAATATAAGTCTTAACTGAGCTTACCGTACTAATAAGCAGAGATCGGACAAATGTGCGTCATTGTTCGCAATAATATGGACATGACTCCAAAGCTCGGGTGCTGTTTGCGGAGACCGGTCTAATCAAGCTCACTCATGGCTTAAATTCAAACAATTTTCCTGCTGTTCTTGATATGAGAAATTGAATTCGCTACATGTTTGTTTATTTATGATTATTTAATATTATGACGCATGGAGACCTTATACATCTCTGAAACATTTAGTGAAATGTATCCGTTTGTTTTCTTTTTACTCTGACAACTAGAGACCTTTACATCCCTTTACATCTTTTTCGCACTTGTGTCGTAATGTACTAATTTATGATACTTGAAAAACAAAGCCCACAAATGCTTGTGACAGCCCTAAGCCCCTCGGAGCTTAATCAGACGTGCGATGGAAAGTAGGGAGCTATACTTCGTTTTTTTTAGCATTAGAAAGACCTTTGCAGAACGAGATATAAGGTTTTTTTACAGGCAAATTCTGCGGATCGAACAGTAAATACCTACGAGTTATTAAATATCACGAATTTATTATCATGCTATATTAATACACATTACTCAGTGTTGTGAACAGATAAGAAACATAATGTTAGTTAATTTATAATCTAAGATGAAAAGATAATAATTTTAATAAATTGAATTCATTCATCATTCATTGTGAATGTCGTAATCATCACATCGCCACAGCATTTCACGGGCACCTTTTCTTTATTCGCAACTACAATCTCGGTCGTAGTAAGCTCGCTTGATATGTTTTTCATCCAGTTCTCGTTTGGAGTGAGATGAAAGCTTGAGCCCGAATCGACATACCAATCGTCCTTCCCAAAATCGGAACTCATGAACACTGCACTGAACGCAATTTTTTCTTTATGTTCTCGCAACTTACTATCAGTTGAACTCATATTGTTTTCACTCAATTTACAATATTTACGAATATGACCCGGCATTTTGCATTTGTGACAGATCATCTTTTGTTTTGAAAAATTTGAGTTTGACTTTGACGTATGAGCAAAATTGTCTTTGGTCCCACTAGTGTTGTGACCAAACTTCTTTTTCCGAAACATCGCAAATGCTCCACTTACGTCGCCACTGTCCTCTTCCAAATCCATCAATTTGGTTTTTATCGCATCAGCAGATATGGATATACCTGAATGCTCGATCGCCATTATCATTGGCGAATATTTGTCGGATAATCCAGCTAAAAGTAGCGATCCGACCCATTCATCATTAATCTTAAATCCCGTACCATTCAACTTTTGACTAGTTTCTATGACTTGCGTGACATAAGACGTCATAGAGGAACAATTTTCCAGACGAATCGAAATGAGGTTTCTCAGCAAACTAATCCTCCTTGTGAATCCTGAGTCATCAAACAATTTCTTTAGCTTGTCCCAAAGCTCCTTCGTTGTTGTTACCTCTTTAATATGCACGTAAAGCGACGGGTCAATCGTTAAGATTAATTTGGCTTTGGTTTTCGCGTCAACAGCGGTGTCTTCAGGTTCCGTACTTGTCATGTACGCTGAAGTCCCTTCTAAAACAAGAAAGTTTTCCGCCGCGAAAGCCCACTCTGCGTAATTCTCACGCCCTTTTAGTTTAGGCACACTTACAGCATAATTTGTGCTCGACGACGACGACATTTCACATACTCACACTAAATACACTAGCGCAGCATAACAATTCTCACCAGGAAATAAACTTGCACAACCCTACGGATAAGTTTAAATTCCGAGAATAAAATTAAATTAACGTTACTGGGACATGACCTATAAAGAAAAGATGTTGTCGTGTCGGTTGCAGAATGGCAAAAGCAATATATTCAAATTTGAAATTATTTACATAGACAATTGTGTGACATAGAGGATACCAATAAAAACAGTCTAACAACCAAAGAGTATCTTTAAGAATCTAAACAGAGGTTGCTACTGACTATTATTCAGTTATAAAAACACAATAAGAACTAATATTTTGTAGAGAAGTAAGTTTAGATTATAAATATAATTAAACGGTTAAACTCACGTATATTTAGTCACTACGCGCGGCATATTTCGGGGAGCCTAGGTCTCCATTATCTAGCACTGAAATATACGTGAGTTTAATTAAACCGTTTAATTATATTTATAGTTATTACCTCTCTCAGATTACCTTAAAATCAAATAATAAAAAATCTGTAAGTGCTGATAATGGTAAATAAATAAACAAAACAAAGATTAGTCCGTACAGAAAGGATTAAACTCTCTCAGCCAGCTTAAGCGAACCATTATCGAAGCGAATCAACATGCGATAGGTGCGAACCCGACTACCGTAACGCAGAGATTAATAGCATTAGAAATGGTCTCAATCTGTCCGAACGCACTGCACTTTTTTATACCACGTCGGTGACAAACAAGCATACGGCCCGCCTGATGGAAAGCAGTCACCGTAGCCTATGGGCGCCTGCAACCTCAGGGTGTCACATGCGCGTTGCCGACCCAATAAAAATAACGTTGGCACAACAAAGTGGCTCCACTCCACCTGATCGTAAGTGAAAAGTAGAGCCCAAATCGCGGCGGCAACGAACAGGAGACAATCAGTAACCTGTTAGTTGCCACCGCCTTGCTGGCCCGCTAGATGTTGGACTCGGAACTAGTTTCGGATTATGAGTGATGGCGGAATTACCCCGCACTTATTGGAACTACTTATATAAGGCGCTTATTATGAAGTGGCAGCATAGGGTTGGCTATGCGGATTGTTTATTAACAAATATTTTATTGTATTTTAAAACTTTTCTTTTTCACGCTAGATTTTAATCCATATATCAAAAATTAGAAACAAAATATCATCTCATACAAAAATCACAACTCGTTGCCTATCATGATTAATGCTGTAATCCAAAATATTACGCGCTTTCAAATGGAATACTAGTGCTTCATTGTTAGAATTCATAATATTCATATTACGACAAGTTAGTATCTTGAGATGCAGCGTTGTTCATGATTAGCGATAGCGATAATGATAAGCGTCGAACTGTGTCACGTTTTTTAAGGGACACAAAATAAGACAACGAAATGAATTTTAACCCAATTGCTTTCCATCAGGCGATTCGTCGGTTCGTTTTCCACCTATAGCATAAAAAAAAACATGCGGTAAGTGCAAACCCGACTACCGTAATGCAGAGATTAATAGCATTAGAAATGGTCTCAATCTGTCGGAACGCACTGCACTTGGACTCGGAACTAGTTTCGGATTATGAGTGATGGCGGAATTACCCCGCACTTATTGGAACTACTTATATAAGGCGCTTATTATGAAGTGGTAGCTAGGGCTATGCAGAGGTTATTTTTAAATATTGTATTTATTTCTCAGAATTATTTGTTCCTTAGTCATTGCTGTATTATGTACGAGTATATGTATCTCCCTACATTAGGGTATCCAATATTTTACGAATTTTAGAAATTAATAACGCATACCCCCTAAATCGGCTTTTTTAACCCCAAAACACTCTGAAAAAAAAAGCAGTTCATTCTTGTAACAGGAACCCGTGCCGACTTTCATCTGAAATTCCCATACAAATTACTATGCAAAAAAATTGTCAGACAGGATATATATGTTGATAATAATGTATTGTTTTTCTGTTCTCATCAAGTTAATTTTATGATAAAATGTTTATAATGCCATGGAAAAAAAAATTTTTGGTCATTTTCTTACATTATATAGGAATATGGCATGAAAGGGTTGCAGTTACAGAAATGAACTGAATATTTTTTTCAGTGTGTTTTGAGGTAAAAGAAACCGATTTAGGGGTATCCATTATTAATTTCTAAAACTCGTAAAATATGGGACACCCTACCCTACATGTACCTTCTGCGTCCTCACGCTTAGGCTTAGAAGAGGCCGTTGTTCAGCAGTGGACTGATATGGTTGATGATGATGATATGTATCTATCTATTATACACCGTGATC
>JALPQI010011504.1:0-30940 GCA_025490895.1 Thaumatotibia leucotreta | reverse complement strand
TATCAATTGAAAAAGATGGCATTGCTAATTTCATGGCTGTAAACTGTTCGATCGATTGAAAACCGATGTATAATAGACGTTTAAGTGTGTCCTCTTAGTAAAATGAACAGTCCTTACAAGGCACTGAAAACAAGTGATCACAAGTTTTATGATTATTTTAGAATGTCTGTGTCAAGTTTTGAAGAACTCTTATGGAAAATATCACTTCGTTTAAAAAAGCAACACGTAATGCATCTACTCCACACGGTACCGCAACGTTGAACTGCCCGTCGCGACAACGTGGATTTGCCCGGCGCCGCGTCGTAATTTCGCACGGTGCAACAACGTGGAATGACACGACGCCGCGCCGTAATTTCCCACGGTGCGATAACGTGCAAGGCCACGACGCCGCGCCGTTTTACATTTACGACGCCGCACCGTGGTCATGTGGCCGTGCCCTTATCCGTACGAAGCGCTTTGCGTCTTCTTTCCTTATGCGTACTGCCAAGGAGTGGAATTCCCTGCCGGCGTCTATATTTCCGAGATCATATTATTATAACCCATCAACCTTCAAATCAAGGGTGAATAGGCACCTTCTGGGCAAACTCACTCCATCGTAGGCCACGTCTCTGCCCTTGGCTAGTCTGTGGCCATGCGTAAGCCCGTTTCAAAAATAAAAAAACTCCAAATATGTCCGACAACCATAATTAAAATAAGATATCTACTTTCGTCAATATATCTAATATGCTACTTTTAGTCTAGGATTTCAACAAAGCCCTAATATATACTTGCGAGACTTCAGTATCAAGATCCAATCAAGGGTTAATTAGAAAATATTGGAGTTCGCGCCAACAGCTAATTTTCTGCGTCAAACGTGGCGGTGACTCGATCGAGGGGATGGAGGGCTTATAGATTTCTAAATGTAGTTTCGAAGTTCAACCAGTTAATTGCTTTCACAGTAAGAATAATATTTTTAAAACAAATATTAGAAATGATCTTCAATAAAGATATACATCACTTCTATGAAAGGTTCATATTCTTCATAAATAGGTATATTTGATGGTCTGATGGTCCACCTTCAGTTTATTCCACTACCTTAAGGTTGTCTGGAAGATATAGTTTTTTAGCAATCAGACCATTCTAATACTGCGCACGGGTACGAGTATAATTATTTGATATTTTTATGGTTATTAGGGTTATTATGTTGTGCAATAAAGAGTATTTTATTGTCAAATTGTATTTACTATCGTTGTAAAAACTTACGATTGCTATATTACTGTAACGTTGCATCAACGGACAATACGATATTCGAGCAAAGTTTTCCAAATAATGTGACCTGAGGCCCCGTTTCATGCATAACAAAACAGTGCATTATCATACAAACCATTCGAGCCACTATCATTATCGCATGGTACAAAAGTGAGCATTACCTTGAATTCCTTCGAGACGTGTGTAATAGGGCGTATGTTTATTATATTGGTCACGCATTTTTTATCTTATTAATATCATAAGTTAAAGCGGAGGGGACACAACTTTTTTATTCTGGAGCAGTTATCTCCGAAAATATTAAAAATTTAAGGAAATGTCCTTTTAGGACATTATTCTTTTAAAAATACCTATAGAATTACAGCAAAATAAAAAAACAATCACGCCTACTTAAAAACTAGGGGAGGTAACCGAAAAAAAAATATTTTTGTACATTTTATTCTACCACTTTGTTGGCGTGATTAATATAATAGTATTTATGTACCTGTACGAAATTGCTTTCTAGTACTAATGGTCACTGAGATATGTTGCAGACAGACAGACGGACACTGCGAAACTATAAGGTTTCCTAGTTTACTACGGAACCCTAAAAATGATTTTGACCACGATAATATATCTCAAATATCTCAATCCTATTCCAATGACGCTTTGATAATAGGTACCTCATAGTACCTCAATGCTTAAACCTACACAAATCTACCCCGAATTTGCCGCCATTATTTAAACAACTAGATAAATGAAACTGTCAAACACTGCAAACTGAAAACGGATTTAAGTTTCAGACAAAATCCACGTTACGAAAGTTCCGTATTTAGCGTAGGCTTTAATCTTGAACTTGTTAAAACTTGCTACGTCGATACTTTATTTGCGCCTAGCTTTATTGGTATTGACTTTAACTAACTGGATGCAATGTTGATAGGCTCCGAGAGAACTGGGTTTGTTTTCAAAATGAGAATTCTACTCAGTAATAGACTTTCTCGATGTTATGGATAGCCAAAGTGAATAACGTAATGGTATTATTTATTTTACTCTATCCTGACGTATAGCCTGTTCTTTTAGGTATATAAACGTAATAAACGTAAACAGGATCTACCCTCAAATAGCACATTAAGTCAGTTGAGGGTAGATGAAAACATAACACGGTTAAATCAAGTAGGTTAAAGGTCAGGTAGATCAGTGACAGATCCAGGTATTTTGGGGCATCAACAGCTGCAAACTGCAACAAAACTGAGTGTACAGTAAACAAAGCCAATAAAAAATGTCCACAAAATACAATGAACACGCAATAACAAGATAGAGCGTGCGCATTTATACTAACTAACATTAGGTATAAGGTTGGTTAACCAATAAACGTTGCAACTACCCGAAAATGTACAAATTGTTTGTTTACTTTCATTTAAATACCTTTACATGATTATTGTACTTAGTCTCAAAAATATTTAATGATACCAATATCTACAAAAATCAGCTATTATTGGCAGACTCTGAAAGAAAAATTAAAACATTAAATTAGCCGAAAATTAGTCCACTTGGACTTAGACCTCCCCGAAATTGCCACAATGGCCGGTCCAACGCCATCCGCACCCAGAGGACTCCTACGACCTTCACCAGGTCATCAGTCCACCTTGTTGAGGGCTACCCGCGTCCGGTACGTGATCCCCAGTGATCGAAAATGTTTTCGACTTATTCCATAATCATTGTAAGCATTATTCCATAATCGACCTAAGGGCCATCGGTTTTGAATGCTATATGTTCCGCCCACAGCTACTTATGTTTAGCGATTTGGCGAGTTTGGTTCTATTTAAATAAATAAATTAAATCAGCGAGTTATATGTAAGTATTTGAAAATAGCGCAAAAACAATTTAGATGTCTTAAGACATATCAAAATTAAATTGATTATCGTTAAGATATGACATAAATTACCTATTTATTATATTAAATATGTATACCTATTGTATATATTTGGATACTCACACACAATTTCAAATCAAGTTAGCTCAATTGGTTCTCGCAGTTACGGTCACTTTGCAGCGTGCAATGCTCACCAATTTCCGGGTCGCCCTATAATTTCAACTTAAAGCTGCATTGTCATCCAACGCAGCACCAATTGGCAACGTTGCGTCTCAGGAATTGCATATTGGCTACACTTCTTGATTGTGAATTTGGTTACGAGTTCAATCAAATATGGCGGCTGTTGGATTTGGGTAAATTTGATAATACTACTGTAGTTAGCAGAGATATTCATACTTATAAACTCTCCGATTTTGTGTACCTAATCAAAAACGTTATATACGATAATAGTACAACCTGTGTTCATGAAAGACATGAAAAATTGATCTAATGGAAAATGACAATAACAAAAACATCAGTTGCATAGAGATTATCAAAGCAATGGCGACCAAAATGCATTGGCTTGGCTAGTACTTAGTTTTTTTGTAATACTGTTGTTAGTTGTTTTCAATAATTATAGCTTTGGAATTAATCTAAAATCAATTGAATCACAAATTTCATCATAGGTAGTAAAAGCCTTATTCATAAATTAGTAATAATATACAAAAACAAAATATTATTTTTATTATTTTCAAAAATTTCAGAAAGTTAAAAAAAAATGCTCTAATTTCGTTATTCCATAACCATGATCCATTTCGGTATCGTATTCTGAGATTTCTAGTAACAAAAAGTATAAGAAGTATTTTTTTAGCCGAAACAAAAATTGGTTTTATATGGGGCATGTTGTCCGAATCATAAACTGATCACCACAATTTTTGTTACATCCTGTATAACATTGCTATCTTTGTACTGTTTAACCCTTATCAATTGCTGCCTCATACTATAATTTCAGTTCATCTGCAACAACTGCATTGTCATCCTATGCAGGGAACATTAAATGCACTGTGTCTAAGAAATCGCTTCGTAATTTACTTGGGCGGAGCTTGAGACTGTAACTTGGGTGTTTAATTAAAAACGTGTGTTCCACTGTATTAGTTATGGTATGGTCGTTATTCTCAGGGGTTACAATAAAATATCTTTAGTACGAGTATAAGTAAAATTAATAGGATAGAATATAATCATAATTATTTATATGGTGATTGATGAAGACTTACAAAGTACAAAATTAATAAAACAAGCCAAAATTGTTGCAATTCATGTTGTGTCATGGCATGTGGTGGTATAACACATAGAAGATATACATACCTACTGGAATTAAAATTACAAAAATGCCATACATACATTTTTTTTTGACTCTGAATAACTCGACGTTGAACTTTCAATATTGTTTTTCTGGAGCATAGTACAGTACATATGTTTTTAGTTATTTTATTTCTTGCGGTTTTCACGACAATTTGTTGGTTTTCTTATGACAAGGCGTGAAGGAATTTTTGTTTGTTCACTGAAAAATCGCATTTCTAACATATATTTATCATAGTTACCGTAAAACGGGGTAATAGCAGATTTTTTCATAAGTATGTGTTACTCTACATTCCTATTTACCCCGTCATTCCTATTTACCCCGATTTACGGTACTGAATATTTATCCCGATAAAGTGAAATAAAAGAATTTGGTTTACACAACGTCCAGGGAAGCCATTATTTCGTATTGAGACATCAACAACGTAATGTTTATTTTTATCCATTTCGGACTTGGCGTTGGCGCTCTATTACACTCAACCTTTATTGAATTCACGATTGATGTCGCTAACCCAATAGAGGAAATATTTATATATTAAGCATTAACATTCCTCCGACCTCTGTATCTATATCATACAGAGGTCGGAGGAATGTTTCTCATTCGACAGACACCCTGCCTAAAAACTGGAAGTTCTGGGTTCGAATACTGGTTATGTCATGAGCTGTTCCATAATTATTTATTTCAAAAATATTTGTTACTTAGTCATGGCTACATTTGATATAGGTAATTTTATATAATTATGTATATCCTCGCTAAGTACCCATAGCACAAGGACTAATTCACCTTACCGTAGCAATGTACAATTTGCAGAATATTCTCAAAATTGCGGGAATTATACACGAAAAATTGCGATAATTTTCGTGACTTGAGAGAGTATGCAAATATAATGCATACCTTAATAGTAGGTAATTCTTATATTATTAGAATTACTACGAATGGTAATAAAATATCTAAATATATATTTCATAATGTGCAGTACCTAGATTTTTCGATATTTCCCGGATGAGTTTTTACTATGGTAATAATTTTCTACATAATATAATATTGGCACCACAGCTTACCAATAAACCACGTATCTTTATATTTACCGTGTGATACAGGGTCGATATAGGCATTACTTGGAATATGAGACTCTTGAGGCTATTCGTCACAAATAGGACACGGCGGCAATGTGATTGCTAGTATTTGAACTTACGTTTTTCGTGGATTCGAATAGAATTTTGGTAGGTTATTTTTTGATTCCTCTATTTTGCTGCTTAGCTTTCGACAACTTATTCTTTTCAGTGCTTCTACAAAACAAATAGACATTATGAAATAGCATTAAATATTTTTTGTTTTTATTTATTATAAGACAGACCAACAAAATACAAGGCTCAAAATTTTCACAACCGCAAAAATGTTTTTTTTTGGTAGTTTTCCGCTGAAATAGATACTACCTATATTATATAGATACTACTACGCATTACCAAAGTAAATTTTTAAGGTACTAAGCCAACACTGAGTAAATTAATAGACTATGAGATATGGTCAAAATTATAGGTACAGATTCTTAAAAAACAAGGTGGTGTTCTGTATGAATTAAATTGCAATGTGAAAATCGCAAATTTTTTGTAAATAAATCCTGTAATTAAAAGCAAGTCGTTTATGATTCTGTGTTTCGCCTGATGGGAATTTTAAAATCATTCTAAATACAAATATTTATTTACATTATTACATTACTGGTAAGCGAGTTCTAAAATTAAAAATAAAACATCAATAAATGTTTACTTATGTTTTTCCTCTGTGTATCAAATCAACATGTTCAATATACTGGTCTTATTATAACATTGGTCATCCTAAGCAAACAAGGGGTTTGTTTAATAAAACTGAAATCCACGCAGATTCTGTTTTTAGAGCTCCGTTAAATAAAAACCTCGTTAAGAAACACTTTTTATGTCGCGCATAACTTGAAAGTTTTGCGAAATGTGATGGTAATAGTAATGATGATAAAAGTTTAACGCAGATACATATTTATTGTAAGGCTCCGTAGCCTAGTTAAGAGTGACCCTGCCTACGAAGCTGGAAGTTCCGGGTTGAAATCCCAGCGAGGGCATTATTTGTGTATTTATTTAACACAGACGTTTGTTTCTTGGCCGTAGCTGACTATTATTGTATCGTCACTTGGTACCCACATCACAGGCCTTAATTGAGCTTACCGTGGAACTAAGTCGATTTGTGTAAGATGTCCCAATATATTGATTCATTATCTTAGTACAATTTTGGTTGCCTTGTTCTCATAGCTTGCATATATTTTATTTTTTATGTTGGCTCAACAAAGAGGCTCCACTCCAAGTGATCGTAAGTGAAAAGTAGAGCGCAAATCGCGGCGGCAACGAACAGGAGACCACCTGTCAGTTGCCACCGCCTTGCTGGCCCGCTACACTGAAAAAAATATTTAACTGAACTACTTTGGCTATTTCATCATTAACCATAATTTGGTATGGGGTTACTAAAGTTAATTTCTATTAACAAACAGGTTTGCGTATTAAAAACCAAACGGATAATGTTATTCTAAGTTGGGCTATTCGTAAATAAATGCTTGTATACGTCTTACATTAAAACAGTAAACAAATTCAAGTGTTCACATGTAAATAAACCGCTTGGTCTAATTTAAGAGTAAGCATTGACAATATGCAACAAAAACCAAGTCCTAGCTTCTAACAAAGACGATGTTATTATCCATAACATAAAATTGTTTAGATTTAACTCAACAATGATTTGCTATTATAATACATATTTTTGTTACATATAACCAGTTTTGTCTAGTAGAGTAAAACCAAATACGGGTTTGCTACTCTAGCAGACCATTCGCTTTATCTAACCAAATAAAATACAATGTGTAACCAAACGTACTTCATTATATAGACAATACTTAGCATAGAAATAACCAAACGCTTTTTTTGCGTGGCGTTACACCCCCCCCGCACCGCGCGGAAAACCGATTTATCAGTCATCAGTTCATCCAGAGGCAATCAGATGCATCGTGTTGTTTTTTTTAATCACTTCTCTTACGTTACATCTCGCTAAACTTCGATTTCATCTCGATAAATAATATAAACATTTCTTGGCGATCTGTATTTTGTGTGATGTGTATGACATATGTATGTCAAGTTACTTGAATATTCCAAAATGGAAGTTGTACCTCCACCAGCAGACACCCTCGGAGACTACCTTCGGGAATGGGGATTAGAAGGTTACATAAGGACATTTCAAAACATGTCATGTCTTTGTAAACCAAATAATTTTAATTTCTTCATTTTCCTTGTAATCAAAGAGACTCTGAAGCGAATGTTTCAAGCAAAATAATGGAATTACTTGAAAAATAATTTAGAAAAATAAATTGGTTTACAAAGATACTCTGTGCAATGAAAACCTATAAAGTGATGCAAAAAGTACTTTTGCTCGCGATTGTATTATTGATTGATTGATTATTTTGATTACTATACCGTTCTTATAAATGACTATGAATGTTTCTATTATTACAATTAATAAAGTTAATTAAAATAAATGTTTCTTTTTTAGCTCGTTTAGTGTTACTTCTTTTTGGGTAATCATCGATGTGGCTTATACACCCTACTTGTAGTTAAATGAGTTGTAAATAGGGCTCACTGCCTGTATAAAATCCAGTACGTCTCATCACCCAGGGGATAAGAAAGGTGACGATGAGACGTACTGGATTTTATACAGGCAGTGAGCCCTATTTACAACTCATTTGATATTTGTCTGTATATGAACCACGTATTTTTGTCATGTATATATAACCTATTCATTTGGTTAGAAGTAGGCAAACTATTTGGTCAAAATAATTTAAACATTTGGCTGTATATGAACAACGTATTTTTGTCGTGTATAACCTATTCGTTTGGTTACATGCAGGCAAATAATTTGGTTAAATATAATGAAACAAATTGCTTAAAATAATACTCTAAATTGGTTATAGGTAACAAAAAAGTTATGTTAAACATTACTGAGCCAGTTGGTTTAGGCGTAGCAGAAAATTTGATTAAAGTAAGTTGTGAACTCAGTAAGATTTTGACAAACAGTAAATTTGTTATCAACATACAGCACGTCTACAATAACTGAATTGTAAACTAAATATAACTGAACTTATGGTAATATACAACAGACAGTTTTCACACGATATAACTAATATTGTTTAGCAATACGCAACATCAATTGTTTAGTAGAAAATTAACCGAACTGATTTTGGTAAGATATTGCCTTACTTCGCTTGTCACTTTTTTTAAGTTACAGGTTGACGAAAGTTCGGTTACCATTAACAAATTATTTTTTTCAGTGTAGATGCTTCTTTATTATGCACATATTATGTTTTAACTCGACAAATAAAAATAATCTTAAGATAGTGTTTCGGTTAGAATTTATCTTGCTTGCTTAGCAATCATTAATGTTGTTTCCAAAGATAATATTTTAATATGCTTAAAGGTACTCTCTTAGGTAATACCTTAGGTAGGTACTCAAAAATTTTGTTGACAAAATAAGAAGAATTATAATAAAAAATTGTTCGTGTGAAGTGAGAATGCCCCTCAACGCTAAAAATAGATAATTCTTCATGATTAGGTAAAAATATCATGCTATTTTGCGCATTCGGGTTTGCAGAACCCAAGTAAAAGATAAACAACGTTTTATTCATTTTTCGTATATCCTTACAAAAAAACATTTGGTTTTGCAGCGAATTTCTGAGCGAAAACGTTTGAACATTTGATGCCCTATCAACAAGGCAAATATGCTTTACGGACTTATTTAGAAATAAACAAAAATCTGATGTAAAGTCCTTTGATAGAGTTTATGGGGCTTTATTTCGTTTGAAAAGCTTAGAATACCGGTGTTGATGGTGAACGATTTAATAGCTTTCTGATCTTTATTATAATATGTCATTTCAGAGGAAAAATACGGCCAATGGCATGGAAATGAATTTGTAAATTACATCGAGCTATGAGAAGCCCCAAACCACAGAATATATCCCTAACTAAATACGTTCATCTTATGAGTAGAGTCACGTGAGGTATAACTACTTACGCAGTGGGCAAGAGTAGGGGAGGTAGGGGAGGAAAGGGCAGTTGGGAGACATGGGCCCCTTTTTATTCTGATTTGATCAAAGATTTTATTTTTTTCTTGATTTGGTAGTTTACTTTACCGACTGGCAACACTATTCATCCATAGACTATCTGTATTTTCTGTCAGTTGTGAAACACAAACACGTTTGAAGGTTATGCGCTCGTAAAAGTAAATATTTTGCTGCGGTTTCGGATTCTAATAAAGAGAAAACTAATTAAAGGTATGTGTATTTTCTATTATTTATCTATTGTATATTTACTAATCTCTGAATTAAACTGAAATTCAAGCCTAAATATGTAGATTAAAAAAAAACCGGTAACCTATGTCGAAAATGTATACGGAGGGAGCAATGGGCATTTGGCGCGCGGGTGGTTTGGGCATGCCGAATGCTCCCTCCTATATGTTCAGTATAGGAGGAGTAGAGCCAATATTAAAGGTTTATTTTTAATTACAGAAAGATGCCGTTTAAATTCAAAAAGAAAGGATTGCGACGGGAAATTCCTAAAGATTTAATATTACGAGCTATAGAAGAAGTATCAAAAGGTTCAAAAATAAAAACTACTGCTGATAAATACGGAATCCCTAGATCTAGTTTGCAACGGTACCTAAAACAAGATTCCATAAAGGATTTTGGTTTCGATTATTAATAGTTTATTTGTTAACTAACTTTTGAATTCCGTTATGGATATAAAGTGATTTATAGGCCGAGCCCAAGCCTCCCACAGGGTATGCCCAAGCCTCCCTACCATAGGGAGCATTGGGCACTTTTGACTTAGTTTATAAAATATCTCGTAATGTTGAAACTGATTGTGATTTTTAAGAAATCTCTTTAGTTATATCTAGCCAAATATGTGGTGCAATAAGAATTGGCAATAAAAGTTGATTATCTATAAAATCTGTTTTTTTATGCAATAAATAGTGAAAAAGTGCCCATCCCTCCCCTACCTCCCCTACTCAATCATATAATTATGTACGTTACTGGCAAGAATCTATACTCTACCAGGCGGCTTATGATGGTCAAACGTTTACCGTTTATCATGTTACCCGTCACCCTCGAACTCGCAAACTTGTTAGAACGTGCCAGCAATGACGATAAACGATAATCACGGGTCCATAATAAGGCTACAGGCAACGATATACTTATTTACAAAACAGTTACATACTAATATTCATTCATACAAGACACATACATTAAGTATGTATGTGTCTTGTATGAATAAATACCTGATCATCATACATCATCATCAGCCTATGATAGTTCACTGTTGGACGTAGGCCTCTCCTATTAACTATGCATATAGACGCATTAGGAGGTAAATGCCCATAATCGCCACGCTGGGCTGGGCCCATAATTGGCAATCGCAGTAATGTGTTCACTATGATGACGCTGCTGCCCATCATCAACATTTTATCAAATAAAGGTCAGTGGCACTTCAATCCTAAGTCTAAATATTTAAATTTAAATATTGACAGTATTAACTAAATTAACATTATGTTATCGGGTAAGTAAGATTTTATGTCAAAGTAGATATAAATTCATCAACAACAACATCATCAGCCTATGTTAGTCCACTGCTGGACGTAGGCCTCTCCTATTAACTATGCGTATAGACGCATTAGGAGGTAAATGCCCATAATCGCCACGCTGGGCATGCGGATTGGCGATCGCAGTAATGTGTCCACTATGATGACGCTGCTGCCCATCATCAATCTTGTACAATGGCCAGTGACACTTAAATCCCTTAGTCGACTCTTACGACACCCACAGGAGGAGTTGGGGTGGTGACAAATGTATTCTTACTGCCGTCACCACACGGCAAAGATATAAATAATATATTAATTAATTAAAGATAATAGAAAATAGAAGAGGGAAAATGTTTGGCAAACTTATACGACATGACGCTTTGATAAAAAACATAATAGAAGGAAGGATTCAAGGAAAGCGAGGAAGAGGGAGACCTAGAAGAAGTTACATGAAACAAATAAAAGAGAAAGTAAAAGTTGTGTCGTACAAGGAAGTCAAGGAGGCGGCTTTGGACAGAGTTAGATGGAGACAGCTACATTCATCAGTTACGCCCACAAGAGTTTGACTCTAAAATTTATAAATTTATGAAGATATAAATTCTAATATTGAGTTACACGGGTTTGAGAAATGTTAATTATTTACTAGCTACCTGTTATCAATCCACCATATTTAATTAAATATAAATAACCGACTGGAATGGATTCGAAGGTTTGACACGGCTTTCGCATTTATTTTAATGGATCTATAAACGACATTATATTTCCGGTGAAAAATTAAGGCGTGTTAATATCGAGACTTTCCGAATAAATATTAGGGTTGCTACGACGGATTTAACTTATATTAAGTAAGTAAGCGTAGAGGAAAATTTACATTTTCATTGAGCTTTCTAACTAAAACGCTGTGAAACTCGGGAAAGGTATTTAACTGACGTTGTCGAGGTGTTGTCATGTTAGTACATCACAAGAGATTCTGCGCGGATTTATTTATACAGAATGATTTTTTATTCACCGTTCAAATTTTAAAAGATTAATTTCTAAGGTTATATTGCTGAAATTTTACTATGGGACCAATATCCAATTCGATAAAAAACTGATGTCCCATATAAAACCTGAAATATTCGTAAGCGGAAATGTATGAAACATCATTCTTAGGGTTCCGTAGCCAAAATGGCAAAAACGGAATCCTTATAGATTCGTCATGTCCGTCGTTCCGTCTGTCCATCTGTCACAGCCGATTTACTCGGAAAATATAAATGCTACAGTAATGAAATTTAGTAAGAATATGTGTTGTATAAACCGCTATAGAATTATGACACTAAATTGCAAAAAAAAATTGGGGTTGGGGCCCTCCTTACATGTAACCGAGGAATAGTTTTTTTTTCAGATGTATATAAGCGTGTGGGGTATCAATAGAAAGGTTTTTGAACTGTAAAATGGTTTAAAGGTTTCTATAACACATTTTTATTTAAGCGAACCGTTTTCGAGATATCAGCTCTCAAAGTATGAAAAATGTGTCCCCCCCTCTATTTTATGAAATGCGTGGAATAAAATAAAAATAAATATATTATGCATAATAATAAACTCTATCAACGATTTTTGGTTTGATTACATTATCTCTTATTGTTTTTAAGATAGGCTGTGTTTTTTTTTTCTCGAATCGGATGTCGGTCACACAGTAAAAGTTCATAAATAAGACCTCAGAATTAACCATCTAAGATTTGAACAGAGAATAAAAAATCATCCTGTACCTATCATTACTGAGTTACCCTCTTTCCCCGTCCAGCTTTAATATGTGGTCACATATTGTGTTTAGAGGAGTGCCACCAGTGTGTTATGGCTGGTTGTAATATTTATGTGATATTTCGCTGAGCTGGATTGTCCATTTTATTATACCAGAAAGATAATTCATTCTGTACACTAATACTAATACTGTTGACGATATTTGCTATAGTTGACTATAAATTTGGTTCACCAACTTGGAAATAAAAAAAGTCGCAAAATGTGATAAAGTTCCGTAAGACAACACTTCTACATTTTTCAAAATTGACACTTACCTTCAACATAGTTGAAGGTAAGTGTCAACATAGTTGAACGCTTTGGCGGATATCACTTGTTTAAACATCATCACATCATCAGTCTATCTTAGTCCGATGCTGGACGTAGGCCTCTCCTATTAAATATACTTAAAGGTGAATTTACACGAAATGAGCGAATGTTCATTCTATCCCCCACTCTACGAAATCATAGAATTTCGACGAATTACGTTTTGTGTAGCGAACGAATTTCGTAGCGTGGGTTTTGTATAGCGAACGAATTTCGTAGCGTGGGGATAGAATGAGCATTCGCTCGTTTGGTGTAAATTCACCTTAATACGGTAGGCAAGCAGTTTGGCGATCACAGTAGCGTGGCCGCTCTGATGACGCTGCTGCCTATCAGCAATCCTCTAACAATGAATAGTCCAGTGAAACTTCAATCAATCCCTTTCGACTCTTACGTCACCCGCGGGAAGAGTTGGGTGGTGATGAAATGTATTCTTACTGCCGTCGCCACACGTGTCGTTTAAAATTACCTTGCAATAATGGCAATACCAGTTCGTAGTACCAAAGTGTACGTTTGGTTACTATTTGAGCATAGATACATTCAGCGATTTGTAACTACAACAGTGAATTCCTTCTTATTCATCCATGAGAAACTATTTATAGAAATCAGATAAAGAAACTTTCTTCTTTTGTAAAGAACGGTAATAGCGTATTTGAATTCGCAGTTGCGATAGTCTAGTCAGTCTGTTTAACCGTGTTCTTTTCAAAACATCACTAAACGGCATGTCATTCTTGTCAACGTGAAAGGAATACATTACCCTAATAATGTGGTAACCCTAAATTGGAAGCCCCGACGTCATCCGTCAGGCGTATAATCGTTCTTGAGACGTCTGGAGTGGTGGGAACTAAAAAACGCGTGGAAAGGTAAAGTGCGTTGACTAATGATGTGAAGCTAGTTACTAACCAGTTTGATGGAAAACTTACCTAAAGGATGTTGTTGGAACTTGTTGTGTATTAAAAAACCGGTCAAATGCAAGTGAGAATAGCGCTCGAAGGGCTCCGGAGGTACCATTATCAATGTATTATAAAAAGTCATATTTGTTGTAGGGGTTAAACATGTATTTAGTAACAAATAATAATAAATAAATATCTTGGGACATCTTACCCGTATTGCCCTAGTCCTACGGTAAGCTCAATTAAGGCTTATGATGTGGGTACCAGGCGACGATATATATAATAGATAGATACTTAAATACATAGACAGCCACGACCAAGGAACAATAATTTGTGGTAAATAAATACACAAATAATGCCTTCGCCAGGATTCAAATCCGAAACCTCCAGCTTCGTAGGCAGGGTCACTACCAACTAGGCTACGGAGGCTGACAAATTTTATTCCATTTTTAATATTTTTTGAAAATAAATACAACACCTGTGAAAATTTTAACAAGAAATACATCCTGGTAATAGACGGACAGATAGCGGAGCTTTATATAGTAATGCAATAGAATCGGGTATGGAACTCTAAAAACGATTTTCCGCATTTGAATAGTTAGTTACATGACAATACGTACAAAATCATAAAACGTATTGTTACAAAAGAGTAACAAATAAAAATACTAAAGAGTTATTATATTTACTGAAAGATCTATAAACGAGCCATTCACGATGCTACACTGAAAGCTCTCGTACATACTTACATGATCGGGAATGATGAAAAAAAAATTGTTATTGATATTCCTATTCATTTATTCCATTGTGATTATGTTTATTTCTGCATTGTGGTCTCACATTTGTTCATGCAGATACCTAAAATGTTACCCTGTTTGGGCGTACAATTTAACCTTTAAAAAAAAATTGCATAATTTATGATAGCTAGTTGAACGTGAGAATGATAATGTATTATTATTTAAAATTATAACTAATTGTCATTTATGATCAGCAATTATAATATTGTTTGAGTTTATATTTAGGTACTTCAGCTCATTTTTACATAGTATTTATTTTAAATTAGTTAATTTCTCTTCTACTCATTTAATAGCACCATTGGACTACTTCAAATACAACCATACGAGTACATTAGTAGGTAAAAACAAACTAAAGAACTTTTCTTACAACACATAAGTCGAGAATACTAATAAAAGACACGCTAACAATAATGTGTTCAAATAAAATAAAAAAACACGTGATCGTTAAAGTAAACGCGAAATAGAAATTATTCCAACTTGCAAATACCAAGTCAATTTTACTTAGACGGAACACGTAACCACAAAAGAGCTGAAAAAAGAATTACCTACCTATCCTTGGAATCCTTAGAATTTCAATATGACTTCTCTATTTACATACGAATAACGGCGGCCGCTATTGACACCGATATGATAAATAAAAATGGAATACAATTAGAATACCATATATACCTATAGGTTAGGTTAAGTAGATTAGTTAGATTTAATGTATGTACATAAATTGTAGTTTTGAAAATAAGTATTATTAAAAATAGTTTTAAAAATAAATATTTATCGTGCTTGTTGTTATCTTAATTTGAAATTTCGTCTGCGTTATGTTATGTGACTATTTTTGTATTGTAAATATTTCATAATTATTAGTTCAATTATACCGTGGTTCTTAAAGGAAAAAAAAACGTAAGTAAAGATAAAACATTTTCATACGTTCGCCATTTTCGTTAACTTAATGAGGTACAGTTAGCGTACTCAGTTTATTATGAATAAATTCCCTCATACTATATATTGGTTACGCCTATGTAGCTAAAAGTTCAATCATTATTTTCATTAGGGCTTATTAAACCCCTGCAAGCCAAAAAATATGTGGTAGATAATTATAATATGTACATATAAAAGGAACAAGAATCACTTGATAACATATATTATAACTCTGTGCGATAAACCAACTTAAATAAATGGCGAGGAAATACCGCCAGCATCCTCGGTACAATGCCACGAGGGGCAATATTAGATATACGTTAGATTAGTTTCATCCTCATCATCATCATCATCATATGAGCCGAAGATCGTCCACTGCTGAACATAAGCCTCCCCCAAAGATTGCCACAATGACCGGTCTTCGGTCCTGTGCCATCCGCGTCCAGCGGACTCCTGCGACCATCACCAGGTCATCAGTCCACCTTGCGGGGGGCCTTACCCATGCTGCGGTACGTAGCCACCACTCGAGAACCTTTCCACCCCAACAGCTATCGGTTCTACGCGCAATGTGCCCCGCCCACTACCACTTCTGTTTAGCGATTCGGAGAGCCATATCGGTTACTTTGGTTTTGCTGCGGATGGTCTCATTTCTAATCCGATCTCGCAGAGAGACGTCCAGCACAGCCCTCTCCATTGCCCTTTTTATGAGGCCCATTGTATATAACTTTAGATATATTTAACACAAATAGATTAAAAAAAAGAAAAAAGTATCGTTTCGGTGTAACGGGCGGTTGCTACAAACAGAACGCAATCCCCAGACACTAGCGGGATATACCCGTATGTATGCAATCCGTCCGGGGCTTTTTGTTCCCAGCTAAATGTCGCCGGGTTACTGTATGCACGCGGATTGAATTAGGCCCGTTCTCGATTCGCGTGAGTGGGTACGCGGCCTTGTTGCTTATTGTATCCTTATCTACAGTCCACTTTGTGTCAAAAGCCTCTTTTAGCGTAACACGTGAAGAGGTAAAGGTGATCAAAGGTAAGGTTTCCATGACACTTGTTTAGAGCTCAGTCTACCGCGAACTCCGAAGCTCGCATAGTACGAGGATTTGTCTCTGTCACACCAACGAAGGCGTCATTAGAGTGACAGAGACAAATCCCCGAAATTTGCGAACTTCGGAGTCCACGGTAGGGCTGCTGATTTTTCTCTGAAGTAGCCAAGCGGAGCTTTAAGGAATCTCTAAGCCTGGAGTAAAAATCAAACACTGTTTTATTGCGACGTCTGTTAATCTTCGAACTTGTTTCAAGGTAATTTAGAAAACGAATATTGAAATGACATTTAATAACCTACCTACAACGTTGTGACTTGTGGAATAATATTTAAGAATCCATCATCATCATCGTTTTACCAGCGTAAAGATATCCACTAATTAATGTTGTATGTATATATATAAATTCTTTATTGTACACAAAACACAGGTAAAAAAACAACAAAGAATGAATGGAATGTTCATAGCAGAATGAATTTCAGGCAAACTATGTTTATTATTAAATTATTGATGGTCAAAAATATATGATAGATAATCATAATATGAAAATATAGAAGGAAAAAGAATCACTACGAGATAAATAAAACTAAGATATTGTCGCCCGGTTACCTATAGACGCATTAGGAGGTAAATGCCCGTAATCGCCACGCTGGGCAAGCGGATTAGCGATCGCGATCGATTTACTAGGTCGACCTAAGGTTGACGCGAATTGAATTAGACCCGTTCCAAACCTTGAGTAAAAATAAAACACTGCTTCATTACGATAATTATAATTATGTTAGTCTTCGAACAATTCGAACATGTCTCAAAGTATTATAGGAATTCACTGTTTAAATTTCATTAACTAACGTTGTGATTGAAAAATATGGGATCCCCGTATCACAGCATCTTATTTGAAAATTTAAAAGACAAGCAGTATCAAAAATTTATTATAGCGGACACTGTACTACAATCATCAAACCACTTACCCAGCGTGCAGCATGGTGATTATGGGCATTACCTCCTAATGCATGGATGCATTCATCCATAGACATGGGTAATAGGAGAGGCTCATGTCTAGCAATGGACTAAAAAATGTTAATAATGACGTGCGGCAAAAATTTGCTGACCTATTTTTTTCAACATAATATTATGGATCGACGATTGTCTCCTTCGAAAGACAAATAACTAATTATGTGTTTTCGTGTACCTATCTGTGTGCTTTATTTCAGAGACTGTGCTTTAATACTAAAATTGTTATATCCAAGTATCAAGATCGAGCTATTTCATTAGACTCAAGTTTAGTGCCGTAGTTTCTCTATAAAGTTATTATCGCCAATATATCAGCGGCATATGATTCCCGTGAAAAAACTAACGCCAGCCAATCCAATTTTGAATCGGAAACTACCCTCTTTAAAGGTTTAAAAATTCTTTATAGAAAATAGGTGCAGGATTAAGAGCCTGCGCTTTACTGATAGTGCAGCTTAGCGTTTGGATGGAGAGCAACCGACCTCGGAATTAAACTACGTACTTTCCTGCATTTACTGTTTATTCAGTAGCTAGATGTGGAAGAGAAATAAATATAAGGTATTTGTTTAAGTTAACGATCAGGACTATTTGATGTCACGTAGAATTAATCATTTTGTGCATTCGTTTTGCGTTTAAATTAAAAAGGTCACTGTAATAAATCATATAATTGATTTTATTTTAGCATTCAGTTAGTGTCCCGGAATGTCAAGCTAATAGTACGAAAAAGAGAGATGCCTTTCCTAACAAAAGACCTCTTTGACACCAATCTGCAAGCAAAATCTGCCTACTTATTTTCATAGTGTCTGTCTCTCAAATATTATTTATTTCAAAGGTATACTAATATACAAAATGAAGGGTCCATAGAATGTATTTGACTAGCCAATTCAAAATTCAGAATGAAAAAGAATTTTATCACAATAAAGTGCAATTTAGCTTTGAATTTTTAAGTAATATAATTTGTTCCTTTCGCCGGTTTAAAGGCAAAACCAACTATTTCGGTAAAACATCTTTTAGCAAATACTATTCTATGTCATTGGCATAAAATGAGATTTGTCAAAACCAACTTCAAGGAAATAGTTGGTTCTGCCTTTAACCCGACTTTTTATTAATAATAAATACTTTTTTATTAGAACAGTTGGATTAAAGCTAAAAGTTTATACTATACTCGGTAAAATACCGACTGAGATATACAGCGTGGATATTTGATACGAGCGAATATTTTAGTGGCGATTACTATCAGACCTATAGTGATGCAAGGGGGTCTACTTATCTCTGCAGCGGACTGTACGTTAGTATCTCGGTATTTACCCTTTCGGTTAATCTCTGTTCTGTTTCGCCCTCAATTGAACTTGATTGATTTATTTCAGTTGCAAAGCTCGATTATTCATTCATGTGCACAAACCCGTTTGCCATGTTGTTAAATATTTACTAATGAAAGCTTCGGATTAAATAAAATTATTACTAAACAGGCTGCATATTTACAGAAACCATTAATCCAGCCTTCCGTAGCTTAGTGGGTTAGTGACCCCGCCTACGAAGCTAGAGGTTCCGAGTTCGAATCCCAATTTTGTTTGGTTGATTTAACTTGAACAGTTTAAAAAATATGCCACTTTCAACGACACCCTGTTTATTTTACATTATCTTGAATAAATCTAAAACAAAAGAAGATCTAGAGCTAATATTAAGTATGGACTATTCTTAGGGCCTGCTAGTACACGACCTAAAATATTGACCTCATCCGCGGGGAAAGGCACCTCTTGTCCGGTAAGGCTGCCAAAACCTTTAGGGGAATTTTCTCTGTCACTCCAACGAAGGCGTCAATGTCCAAGACTTGCGGTTTTCGTAGTTTGCAATAGGGCTGCTGTTCCAAACAAGCCACTTGAAGACTTGAACCCACAGATGTCATTATATACCATAGATCAAGCAAACGTATCTACTTAGCGTGTCAAATTTTATGAACTCAGTGAAATCCACTGAGTTGTCCGTCTTTAATCGCAGCTAGTAGCTTTCGGGCGTCAAATTTTGTAAGTTGAAGTGAACAAAAACATTAATAATGCCTCCTTAAGTATATTAATTGCAACAACATAAAAAAATATGAATACTCAAGGGCCTGAGACATATTTAAAATCATAGGCAAGTAACAACTTCAGTACAAAATCTGACACGCCCGGCCGCCATACAAATGAATGAACTTGTTTCTTCTATCCAAGTCTAATTCTGTGCTTGAACCATAAACAACAGTTTCAAGAATATTAAATATCTGAGAACATCTTTCACAAATCGACCTACTCCTACAATAAGCTTAATTAAGGCTTGTGATGTGGGTACCAAGCGACGATTTATACAATAGATAGATACATACTCGTATAGGTACTTAAATACATAGATAGCCACTAACAAATAACAAATATTAGTGATAAATAAATAAACAAATGATGCCCGCGTCGGGATTCAAACCCGGAACCTCCAGCTTTATTGGCAGGATCACTACCAACTAGGCTACGGAGGCTGCTAAATTGCTTATTAATTCGACAATAGTATTCTAACAGACTCATACGAAAAGTAGTGTATGCCCGAAGAATTACCAATTTGATCGGATCAGGGGGCCTAGCATATCTTGTGTTTGACAGCAACTCGCAGTCTCTTTGTAATCAATGCAATCGAAAAGATTCGGGTAGCTGCGAGTTACTGCCAAACACAAGATGGGCTAAAGCTGCAGGCATGACATTTGGGCACCACATGCATGTATTATTATACCTTTACCGGTCGGGTTTAGCACAAATAAAAAAAAATATATAATGAATACAATTACACTAAGATAAACTTTATCTCGTTCATCAAATAATGTTGCCTTGTACTTTTGTGCTAAGCCCGCATGTTCATTGTTCATGTCATGATTAAGGTTGTGTATTTTTTTCCAAGGGACAGAGTTATGACTTATGAGATCTTATCATAAAGCCACCATAGTTAAATACGAAGAAACACGAATGAACTACGTTAGCAGAAAGAAAGAAAATTATGTTGTGACATAATGCTTATGTGTGTAATAAGAAAATTGTTAAAACATTCATACATGCAGACGTGGATATTATTTCAATACTTAGAACGTGGAGGGGATCTGGAGTTAAGGATTATTCATGGTAGCTCCGTGCTCAGGCCGAGCTGCATAACACTGTGTTTTCTATAGAAAGTAGCGATGTAACGAATACTCGCATTCGCGTTCGCGAATATTCGCATGTTTTAAAATATTCGCATTCGTATTCGCATTCGCAAAAAATCGACGCAAATCTTGCAAATATTTTTATCTAATTATCTCATTCACTTAAGGCAGGAAATACTACATTCTAAGTTGACCTTAATACCTAGATGTCTAGGTACAAAAACATGTGACTCTAAAAATTATACTCTTTAAATGAATGATGAATAAAATGCTATATTTCAGTTGATAACTTAATGCCTTTGGGCATTTCCTACCAGCATTATCTAATGTCTGTGTATATATAATAAATACCTAATATTCGCATTCGCGAATATTCCATAACCGATATTCGTTACATAGCTAATAGAAAGTATTGAAGTCAAACAGCTAGCCGAAGCGTTGCAAGCACTGTCCGTCTTAGTCCAAGTGATCCCTTGATTGTGTTGGTTGGTACTCATATTGTTATGGTTGCATTAACCCTTAACCAGGTTGTGATCTCATAGCGACCACTTAGCAAAAGATTTTTTTCTGACGAGCAAAACGTTTGCAGCGGTCACTAAATGTCATTGACGTATAGTCTTTAAACTGACAGATTTCTGAACGCACCCAAAATCGATGTGCCAGAACAAATTTATTTGACGTTTTAGTTGTCAAATTCAAAAACCGAAAAAGTGGCAGATTTTGTGTGTTGCTCCAGATAAATACTATTATTGTGTCGAAAAAAATTACGGTCAGTGCTATGTGTTCATTTATTTTGGTAGTATATAAGGTAATGTAAGTGTAGTATGTCATAAATGGTCACAGTAATAGTTTTTTACTTAAAATTTTTGCTCTTAAAGTTTGTGGGCCCTATATGACCTCTGCCCGTCTCGGTTTGGTACAAGTGGTTTGTATGTGACCACTGCCCGGCTGGGCATTTATGTAAAATTTAAGGGTAAGTTCATTACTGTACACCATATAGGTCCACCCACTAAATATCTCAAAACTTACTGTAAGTATATAATTGTAAGTTAGTTTTGAAGCGGATTTTGCTAAATGGCGTTTAAATATAAAAATAAATATCCTTTTTTCTTACTTTTATTGTGGTCTTATTGTGTCCATAATTACATGTAAACATAACAACTACCCCTTAAAACTTCAATGTATCGCCAGCAGGGTAGTGGCCACATACGGAACACGTGGACCTCCTGGTGACGAGCACAGGGCTTATATTGACCACCGGGTTTTTTTTCGGAAATAATGTTTCTAAAAAAAAAACAAGAAATTAGTTTTTTATTTTTTTTATTTACGCTATTATCTACCGAAATCAGGATACGAAAGTGAAAAAATCGCCAGGCCTGTTTAAGGGTTAAGGACGCCTTTTCACCACAGCTAAGCTATGTGAATGCGTTTGATATCCACCAATCATCACTATCATTACATAACTAGTATAAAATAAAGTCATTTTCTGTCCCTATGTCCCTTTGTATGCTTAAATCTTTCAAACTACGCAACGGATTTTGATGAGATTTTTTTTTATAGGTAGAGTTATTCAAGAGAAAGGTTTATATGTACTTATGTAGGTACCTATAATACACGTGGGAAGCCGGGGCGGGTCGCTAGTATCAGATAAACGCAGCGAAGCACAGGTGGAAGGAGCATTCAATGGAAATTTCGTTGTCTCGTACGAGTGGAGCTTTTCTCTTAAATGTAGCTCAATTTTTTTGCCGTATAATTAACCGTACAGTACTCACTTGATTACTTACGCACGTTTTTCAATAAATAATTCATGATATATTTATAATTAAATAATGAAATACCTACCCAATTAGTTACGTGTCTTACGGGACTGCCCGTGTAATGCGTCCTATTACTGCAAATACCGACTAAGTAAAAAAAAGTGATTATGAGATAATGCGATTTTAATGTTTGGAGGTATATCTTTACATAAAAAAATTAAGATATGTAGAATCTGTATTTAGAATTTGATAGCCTATATTGTCTAGTTTACTATCTAATCGTGAAAATTATTCAGTCGGTATTTGATTGACAATAAAAATGCGATTTTAATAAAACAGTCGCAAACTTAGTTGCTTTTTCCTGTAGAAATATATTTTTGTTTATTTCTCTTATCAATACATCTAGAACAACATATTCCTTTGATTAAGCTTTGGTTGACATGTACGTTTCTTATAAATCACAATATGATAAAAAAAAGTCACAGATTTTTAAGTTATTACAAAATTTACTAAAAATCCACAATGACTTAATCGGTTTTATCTGTAGGAAATCTAGAAGTGTCTTCGTTTAAGTCTCAAATCTTCAAATTATCATCACTAATCACAGTATTTTATTGACAATAAAGCATTTTTGGAAGCCTCCTAACCCTTAATAATACATAGTTTTAGGTTTTGTGGGAAAAACACGAAATAAAAAAAATTAAAAAACAACGAACTTTACCAGTTTTTGTTGATATCTCATAAACGAATGAGCTGATTACGTTAAAATTTATAAAACAATATCTCAAAACTATACACCTTTAAATAAAAATTAAAAAAATGCTAATCGGTTCAGGCGTCTTGGAGTAATCGCATCATATACTTACTACATCTACTACGCTCGCTCAGCAACTCTGCCAACTCGAACTCGAAAGCTAGGCCTCCGAAACTAAATGACACCATAATGTATGACTAAGGATGTTACTTTTCATTTTATGATTACACATAACAGTAATATAAGTAGTATTTGTACACTTGATAACCGGTAGTCATACATTATTGAAAGTTTTGTTAGGAAAAATAAAGCCAAATTCCCTTTGGTCCGTTTTCGTACCTAATTATGGTTTCGTAGTTACCTACGTATGAAGAATTATTCTTCACCGTTTCGTAATTGATAACCAAAGCGGAATTTAATTTCTGCATTCGTAATCTGTTTCGTAGTTGACTACGAAACAGGAATTTCTTTTTCCTTTTTCGCAGTTATTTGGCTGCGAATCGAGAATTATGTTACACTGTTATGTAATTCATTATCAAAAGAACATTTATTCCTTTTTAGTAATTGAATTTCGTTGTTACCTTGGATAAAATATGTTTTTGGAGGTACCTAGTAACCGAGTTGTCTACAAAATGAAATTTGTTGGAGTTTCGTAATTAATTAATTCAGTTTTGCAATTAATGAAACCATTAACGCTAAATAAATTCTAAATGAAATAATTGAAATCGGAACTTTCATAGCTTTTTGTATTTCCACAAAATGGAATACAATGAATTCAATATAGTTTGTACCAAATAATTAAAACGTAGTGATGCCTTTTTTCTTTTGTTGGTACATATGTACGAGGGCTTTCAATACCGGTATTTTTAGATTACCAATACCGCGATCCCGGTATTGAAAGTCCTAATATGTACCTACCCAATAAAACAAAAGTTGTCTTATGAAAACAAACATGACAAATTATGACATAGCATCCAGCAAAAGATTAACAATATACAAGGTGGCCAAAAAACCTCTCTTGCAACGGGAATACACTTATTTTATGGCCACAGTTTATACAAGCAATCCATTTTATTCTGTTTAAAATCCTCTATTGGATGCCGACTACTCACGATCGATCTTTAAGGCATGCTCTGAAGGCGGCCTATGTCCAGTAGCAGTGGAAATCTATCGACTAACAAAATATTATGGAAAATGGCTAAACGAACAAAGATCTCAAAACAGTATCAGGCAGTTTATGAAAATTAACTAGTGCAGTAAATTCTTTTTTCGTAATCAATTATGAAATAAGAAAATTAAATATGTTTTGGTAATTAACTACGAAAGAAGAATTAGTAAGCAATTACGAAAACGGAAAATAAATTCCGCTTTGGTAATCAATTACGAAACGGCGAAAAATAATTCCTCTTACGTAGCTAACTACGAAAACGGACCAAAGGCAGTTTCCTTGTTCCCCGTGGCGAGCCTAACGAGTTTTCTACTTCTTGAACTCATTGTTATTATACACTAGCGCTAAAATAGTCTTTTACACGATTTTTTTAACAAACATTACGAGAAACAACAACCTGTGACATCGGCGCGTGAGTCGCAACTGAGAGAAGTTACTACGGCGTGAAGCTCGTACGCGCACATAATTGGTTTCTCCTGTAGAGATTTACGTCTATATTGAATTAGAACTACAAGCAAAAGCAACTAAGTCGCTTTTAAATTTTTTGGCAGAATGATATTGGCGTTGTTTGTAAACAATTATTTACTGGAAAAACATGCTAAAGGCATGTAATGTGTTCAACCTGACGTAAAATAAATAATTTAATATAATCATTTTCATGCTAAAACCAAATAAGCATATATAATATTTTTTGGTAAAACTTAAAATGAGAATGTATAAATGCAAATAAACACTATGTACCATTAACAGTTTTTACTTGGCGGAGAAAGCATAAAGTTATGTATTAAGTTATGTATATCAGATTTTGGCAGTGAATATTTCAGTAAAATGACGTTTAAGTAACTTTATCTAAAAGCTATCTTTGGAACTGAGAGTCGTATCAAAACATGGGTTTTACTAGATTGTAGCCCTTGAAATTCTTATTCCAAAGGCGTAAAAAACACGATTTCGTGAAAAAGTCACTTAGTCGGTATTTGCATTAATAGGACGAATGCTCGTAGAGAAATTAATGCTATCCTAAATTTTATTTTATTTTATTCGGAAAGCCAACAGCTAAAATGACTAAGACTAGGTTTTACAAATTAGTTATCAAACAAGCCAATTAAAGGTTTCCACAGATATGATTTTGTGATTGATGGCCATTAATCGCATTCACATAACAGATTTAGTAAAAAGGCACCCTAAATCTAAGGCTTGAATACATGCTCGAGCGGGGCGGGCAGCGGACCTTGAAGCGGGGCGTCCATATTAAGGTGCGTGTAGACAAAAGAGCATTCGCTGTTCTATCCCCCTACTCTACGAAATTCGATCGTTACACGAAACGTGATTCGTTGATTTCGTAGAGTGGGGGATAGAACAGCGAATGCTCTTTTGGTCTGCACGCACCTTAACACAAATGCAAACGTATACTTGTGGCCTGAGTATCGGCCGTCAAAAGCCCTTGGACACTCGACGTGCCGCTGCCCGCCCTATCGGACGAGCTGATGCCCGCTAGGGTGGGTCACTGATATATAAAGAAAAAAAATATTTTTTTTATTGAGCACAGTAAAGTTGTAAATAGTTCCGTAATTAGGTCGATGAGGAGTGTGGAAAAGGATTAGGCCATCGGAATTACGTTTCTGCCTCCGGATCTATTTGAAAGATAACATAGAAGCTTCAGTAGGTACGTTTTGTACTGACCATGTTTGATATCTATGTTTTTACTTTTTGTTGCAACATGAGCTATGTTTGAGTATTGTGTTTACCTGGAAATAGCTGTTCTAAAGTTACGGAGACAAAAAAGACGAAGTCAATAATAACTTTTTTTTGCTTGTTCATTTCTCATTTCCTCAAAGGTTAACTAGAAGAGATCCCTGAAAAGGATAAGTTCGCCTTTGTTGTATCAAATTGTTTTTGTCTGTGTTTCCTGTATTGCTGTTCTAATGTACAATAAAGCTTATACATACATACATACATTTTAGGAAAATTTCTACTCAAATCCGGAGGCAGCAAAACTTAAATTAAAAATATAATAAAAATAAGAGTGATAACCTAACATCTAATGGCACCGTTTTGTAGCTGTGCCCTCCATAAAATCGAAATTTTTGAAAAATGACCCACCCTACTGCCCACCTCGCTGGACGCGTCGCTCGGCGCTCACCACTCAGGCCTTACACTTAAGCGTCGAACTTGTGACACACTTTCGGTTGTTGAATATTCTCACATTTCTAAACATTACTGTACCTGATAAGGACGATGCCTTTAAAGCAATCTAGTTAGTAATAAATCTTTCCTCACACCTTGAATTCCATTGTTTCTAAGCTGCGAAGATAGATACAACAATACGGGAATTAGATTCTTTGTTTATTGTACGCCTGATGGGTAAATGGTACATTTACTCAACGAGATTCCATTTCGACTTTGGTTAGCAAAAATGTAGGGTAAAGTTGAGTGCTACGCTAAACTGTACGGGGTAAAACATAAGTCGTGAACGGTGTTTCTAACTCTATAAAAAACTTTAGTACATTGTGCATCTAGGCAGGTAAGAACGGTATTACTAATAATGAGTGTTAGAAGTCCGACGCCGTAGGCGGAAGACTTTTAATGACTCGAATTAGTATGCCTCTTACCGACCGTGATGCATACAATATTTTTCATCATACTTGCGGACAAAAAAATAAGTTGTAAGGCGAAATATATTTTTTAGAAAAGTTTATGTCTATGCATGCAAGGAATGGCGCACTTAGAAAGCAAGTATGATGAAAACAATTGAATATCCCACTTGTTACTCAAAAGTTTTGTTTTTATATTTATTTTTCTGTATATATAGGGTTTTGTAGCCAGAATGGCAAAAACTAAACCCTTTAAATGGTCCTCCCGGCACGGTTCCAAATCAGATATTCGTAAGCACCCTGGCCGCTCCGTTTTAGTTATCTGATAGTGACTGTACGCAAATAGTTTCCACACGCGGCCAAGTTATGGTAAAAACAGTGTGCATTTCGCTGCAACCGTGAGTTTAACGTCTTTTTCTTCTTCTGAGTAGTAGCCTCATGATTGAGGGATGTGACTCCTATGGGGTATTCTTTCTGCCACTGCTCTCCAGGCTGTTCGATCTTCGGCCATATGAATGGATGCCTGGAGCTTAACGTGAACCGTAAAACTATCCAACTATAGTCCAAAAGCTCCCAACTATGGTCCAAAACTAAGTCAAATATCTTCGATTTAGTGTAATTATTATGTTATTGACGCAGTTGTTACACAAAGTCTCCTCATTAATGATTAAAAACTTAGATAAAACTTAAGTAAAAGATTCCCATTGCTGCTTAATTACAAATTGAACTTGTGGACCATAGTTGTAGTACTGGACTATAGTTGTATGGTTTTACGGAACTTACTTTTTATCCTTCCCGCTCGTACTCTTTTATTGGTGCACGCGAATAAGGTAGAAAGTGAATCCGCGTTAATCATACGATGGCTGTATTCTGTCCATCTCGCTCATACTCGTATGTTAGTGCAAGTGAGAGGTATGGAAAGAAAAACTGCGTGTAACTCACGGCGCTACCTCATGGTAAGCACACAGGTGCTGTTACGAAGCGGAACTTATCTACATTTTAAAGTAACCCTAGCATATTGTACGGCGGGCGAAACAAGTAGAACTTGTCGCGGTCGCATCCATTACGTGGGGCAAACAAAGTTTAGCCAAGGGTGACTCAAACTTATTCTCCGCGTTGTACACGACCGCTTAATTAAGTAATTGGCAAAGTTACTTTCGTTTTAGTATCGATGCATTTGGGAAATTGAGTTGAATGCAGTTTCGAGGAAATGTGCGAATAGTTCGAGATTTAACTGAGACAAAGCAAAGCATACTTGTCTTGCATTGGCGTCTCAGATATTATTTTATACAGAACGAGTTTCTATTCACCGTTGAAATTTTAGAGATCATATTGATGAACTTCGATATGACCTCAGAATTCATTCAATATGACGATGAGGCCGGTGAAGAATAAAACACATATATTGTATAATTAAACATAGTTTGAGGATCATTTTTGTCGTAGTTACTTGAAGATGAGCTACATATATACCCAACTCATCATCATTGTCATCATTATTTTTATGATCATCATTATCAATCAGTTCAGCCATTCGACGTCCACTGCTGAACATGGCCATTTAGAAGCAATCTACATTCAGCGTCTCCCGCTGATATTCATAAGGTGGTATTTCCATCTTGTGGATGGACGTCCTACTACGCTCTGTTTGCCAAACTTTTGACTACATAGCAATTGATTTAATCAAGTACCTAACAGATTTAATCGCGAATACCCAAATAAAATACATAGACAAGAAATTCTGCGAAACTAAGAATATTGGACAACATTTTTATAACTTTGTCCACTCCGTATCTAAAAACGGTCATTAGTATTTTATTTTCCTTGCCTTCAAATTACGTAGCAGCTGCTTTCAACATAAAGAAGTGTTTTCTTCATTGCATTTCTTATTTCACACTAACGTAAACCCAGAACCAATAATATTACCAAGTTAAACGCTGCCGGGGCCCCACTAAAATGAAACTGCGTGGAATGGTGAAAAAATTCGTTCCTAATATCGTATTCGGATGTTAGGAAGGGCTAGAGATGAATACAAATGATGTGCTTACTCTTAGGCAGATGATATTGCTGGATCTTTCTAGATATTAGCTTTCAACGGTGTTATGATGCCTTTTGATCGTGTTTACCGTTTCGCGCATTATTAAGAGGTCGTTCTACCTTGTTATTCCCACAATCACATACAGTATTGTGACCTGTCATATTTATGTATAGGATAGATCATTTTTGCTTTTTACAATTTGATCAGTAAGTAATATTGCTGCAGCGGTTTTTAACAAATAAGTTCTAGCAAATGTCATCTTCACTGATTACTTGTACCTAAAGTGAAGGAATTTATTTGCATAGGTTTCCTCATTGCTAAGGGACCTTTTATTTTTATTTATTTTTATTTTTACATATTTGGAGAACCAACGGCTAAAAAAACAATAATAAAATTTAAGCTGGAAACAGGAAGCCATTTATAGGGATGCGGATGCCACTCACAGATAGTCTTTTGGAACATCAGCTTCTTTTTGACACCATTATATTTCCTATCTGTTGCTAAGTTTAGGGCAACGTGGACACTTGGACAGTCGTGACCACAGCTGAATGCTTTTGGTCCGACCAGCACGTCTGGCGCGTATTTTCGTCATTTGATTGGGTTGGGTACGGTGAGACACAGTCGGCTGAAGCAAAATGACTTCAAAGTATAGAAAGGATATTTGATTTAGTTGTACGACTTGTATGTACTTAGCTGTATTGGTCAGTGACACTTTTAGCAGTGGAGAGAGATAGACTGATGATTACGATGACGGCCTGTCTAGTATTTAATTGGATTAAAATAAACATTATTTCCAGATATTATAGATATTACTGCGATATTTTATTTAAAAAAACAAAATTTTCAAAGATACCTTTCTTTAACTTAATGCTAAAATTGATTCAGATGGATTGATTTGAATAGGCTCTAAAAGGGGTAAGAGATCTGTAATTCTAATATATACATAAGGGTTTCACGATTCACCTTTGACGGAACCCAAATAACCGAAAATGCATGGTCACGCTATCGACGCGTGAAATTAGAGGCCGCCCTCAGCTGCCGACGAACCAAAACAATTTTGCGAGGCATAATTGTGTTATAATGGTTCCCTCTTAAATAATACAGCGTGCTAATTTATTACGGGAATTAAATTAACCCAGCCCTGCTTAAAAAGCTGGATGACTCAGGTTCGAATTCAGATGAGGAAAAATCATTGTGTGTTTATTACAAATATTTATTTCTCATTCATGGTTTTTCTGTACATGATGACTCATTCAAATCGGTCAGTATGGGAAAGTAAGAAATAAATGTATTAATGCAGTTTTTCTTGTAATTTATGTTACAAAAAGTTTTTCCAACACATTTCCCAATTGCTTTGTTTATGAGATCCAGCTTATATAAAATTCAACACTTAATCAAACTTCGGGAACATAAGAGATCTAAATCTTAAAGTATCAAAATATTAGCACCCTTGGTATGTTTTTTTAATCATAAATTCAATTAGTGATACCGTAAGGAAATAACTGTCTACAAAAATTGGTTGGTCGGAATCTAACAGACAATCCTAATGAATGGCTTACCTGGCTATGTTAAGTACGAACGAACCTTCCAACTCGCTAAAGGGTTTCATTTCAGAAACAAAGACGCACCACAATGAGTAAA
>JALPQI010011503.1:0-30325 GCA_025490895.1 Thaumatotibia leucotreta | reverse complement strand
GCTGCCTTTCGTTTACGATTGACGATTAAGCGTTAGCGATTGGCAACTTGGCTAAGCACCCTGACCTGCTACCGCGAACACCAAATTTTGCAAATTTCGGAGATTCTCTGTCACTCTAATTTGATTCTCTGCCGTCGTTGGAATTTCGGTGTTCGTGGTAACTGCAGGCCTAACCCAGATTCCATTCAATAATCGTATACGATAAGCGAAAAATAATAAATGTATGAGAAAGACAGATTCGTACGAAAAGTCACGTGACCATTTCCATACAATAATACGTAGACACTTGACTTATCGCTTATCGTATACGATTGCAGAATGGCATCTTGGCTAGGGCTGCTGAACTGTAATCTCAATAATTGATTGAAGATGATCGCTAACGACGAACTGAGCGTTTCTTGGCTATACATCGAAAATTTCCTAGAAAAATCCCGTTTATTTCCAATTGACTCCTAAAATATATATAGATACTTCTTTCGAAAAATTAATGAATGTTTCCACTTTTAATTTTCTATTCTAAACCTATATTCATTCGTCTAATTTTCACTTGCAAAAGGGGAACACGATGTCAACGAGGAAACGACAATTGAAATAGCCGGAAGGAATAACAGTGATAGTGAAAATGATTATTTTTTTCAAAAGCCGATAAAAACCAGAAAAAAACTAAAGTTCAAAAATTCCCGAAAAAAATATGGGCCATGTCGTCCCGGCAGCACGACGCCTCTGGTGACCCAAGGGCTGGCGCTTACCTCGCGCAAAGAATCTCATTAGCGATTCAACGAGGTAACGCCGCCAATGTCATGGATACCATGCCGCAGACTGATCTTTTGGTAGGCATTCTTTTTATAGGTAAATTGTTTTAATATTAATTTCAGTATAATTTTAGTTTGTAATTAATTTGATCTTAATCTTATCTGTCCTCTCTGTATTTCTTCGCGCTTACAAAAAACATAAGTAAGTTTTTTCATGACATTTTCTTCGCTTTCCTTGATATCGCCATTTAACTGGTTCACAGGACACGAATGCTTTTCCAAGCGATGAGAGGAACAACCCATGCCCTCGGGCTATCTCCTTATTGAGATTTCAACGAAATATTGACCAAATTTCCGAGATTCTAAATATGAAATAAGGGTTGATGGATCTCCTTTAAGACGCTTCGGTCATTAGGGAACTGCTTAAGTCGATTTTTTATGATGCAGCCTCCGTGTTATTAAAATCGGCTCAAATCTGGGCAAAAAGCAAATTCGGATTAATTTACGTTAAGTCGTCTGTTTGTTTTTGTAATTTTTTTGAGGAGTTTGACGATAACCGAGAAGTGTTTTCCATTGGTGACTATGAAGACTAAACTAGCTGTTACAAGATTAAATCCAGGAGAAAGATAAGGATGTTATTTAGTAAATATTCCAATGATCCGTTATATTCTGAAATATATTTTTTGTGACGAAGGTACACGGACTGAGGTCTCAGCCCACCTGATGGAAAGCAGGAACTGAGGCCCATGGACATAGTTTGATATGGACATAATTTGATATTTACTCAAGGCTATTTTATAATACTTGCAAAAACGGTGGTTGCTGTTAGAAATATTATCAACCTCCGTAGCTTAGGTTAGGTAGGTAGCTAGGTTGGTAGTGACCCTGCCTACGAAACTGGAGGTTCCGGGTTTGTATCCCGGAGTGGGTATTATTTGTGGATTTATTTATCACAAGTATTTGTTCCTTGGTCGTGACTGTCTATGTATTTAAGTATCTGTATATATCTATCTGTTAGTTATATACCAATATCGTCGGTACCCACATCACAAGCCTTAATTAAGCTTACCGTGGGACTAAGTCAATTTGTGTAAGATACCCCAAGATATTTTTTTATCTTTTGTTTTATTTATTTAGACATTTACAGTATTCTTCGACTATTTCCAACGGCGGCTTAGACAATTATTTTGGCATACTATTGCATGTTGAATGGCCATCTAACATGAATCCTAAATTTTAAACTGTTTCTTAGTTAAGCCACAACATCACACCATTTAAAAATCTAAACTGCGCAACATCAATATTTCACAAAATTGATACGCTCAGAACAAAATAAAGAGAAAGAAGGGAAAATTGAAAAAGCAACTCATTTATCCGGGCACTCCATCTGTCCCCTTCGCATAAAAAATAATTAAATGATCAACCAATAGCTGTCGATGTCCAATAAAAAGGAGGGCGTTAAGAGAGTAATCTCGATGGACGTTCATCAGGTAATGGGGTTCAATTACGGAAGAACCATTCGTCAAATTGTGACCTTTACCATGAACTGGCGGCTTACTTAAGCTATCTGCAGGGCCGGATTTAGGGGGGGGGGGGCAACCGGGGCTACAGCCCCGGCGCCTCCACGAAAGAAGGGCCCCAACAATAGAGATCTAAAAAAAAAAATTAAAATTCCAACTAGTAAATACAAGTAATTTTTTTACGCTGTTTTCACTTATAGAAATTTTTCTTTCGCTGTTCTATCTACATTTCAGATCTCAGAATGTATCCCAAACGTTGAAATTGCATTGAGTATTTGGTTTGATGGTATCAAATTGCACGGGAGAGCGCTCATTTTCAAAAATAAAAATAAAAAAATAGGCTTTAAACCACGATGGGACAAAATCGTCTATCAAAGCTATCTCTCTTGATTATTGAAAGTGATCTACTCCGGGAACTAAATTTCAGCGAAATCATTAACGATTTTTCGGCGAAAAAAGCTCGGAAGATTCCATTCGTTAACGCTAAAATTTAATTTCAGATAATTCTCGTTTCCGATTATATATTATTTATGTCTGTTAAATAAAAAAAATATCTTTACTTGTTTCCACAAAAAAATATTTATTGAAAAACTTGACTGAAAAAAAATTGTCTACTTTGGGAAATAATTGGGGGCCAGGGGGCCTCCACTCCTTTGTTGCCACGAAGCCGAACTTCTAAATCCGGCCCTGGCTATCTGTATTATTCGCGTAGATTGCTTTATCTGAGGGACGATCGTGAGGGACTCTCGCTCCCACCAATGAGCAAGTACGAGTAGGATGAACTGAAAGAAAAGCATGCAAACTTTAGCTCATGGTAAGGAATGACACTTCTTCCTTATTCGTTGGGTCGTGCGAATCGGTGAATCGAGTTTTAGGCGAACCGTAAACTGACAATGGAATCATTGGTAGGTTGTATATAGATTCGAATATTTTTAAACAAGAATGTGTTTTATTTCTTTCTTTGAATTGTTTCAAAAAATCTACAAGAAGAGAATCTGAAAAGGAACATTTATTATCACCCTCAACCTTTTAAAACTCTGTAATACTAATGTGCTAGGTAGTACCTACTGTCAAGTGCAAAAATATGTATTGAAATAGTCGTCTTATAAATATGTTACGACGTTCTTATTATTACATAGAGTTCAAGTGCACTGGGACATATTTTTGAGCATTTTTGTATATACCTTATTTTGTCTTTGATTGTACCTATCAGTAAATACGTAGAGATATGTATTGTTGTTAACATTCAAGTGGTTCCAAAGATAAAAATAAGATAACAAAGATTCCAACAGTTGAACTGCGAAATATCATTTGGTAGGTAAAAATAATAGGTTATACTAGTCACTTTTCCAGGACGAAAAACATCGTAGGAAACCAGACCTAGTCTCTACAAGGTCAAGTTTTTCCTTGAAAGTCGGTCATGGAAATCGTTTTCCTCATTCCTAAAGGCGGGATAAACGTTATGATAAAATTCTATGCCGATTTTTTCCAATACCTATGAAAAGATAGTATTATTAACCGACTTTTAAATAAAGAAGGATCTCAATTCGACACTGCGACCATATATAACATGGACGTCTAACGCCAGCTCTAAAATGGCCCCAAAACCAATCAATTGTTCAATTTTATTGTGCCAAGATGGGCAGGACGTAGCGCTTTTCTTGATACCGCGCATATTTCGGCGCAACATCTTTGACAAATGTTTGTTGAATATCGCCAATCAAAACTTTGATGGATCAATCACAACTATTTTTAAATGGCGGTTTAAGTTTTTATAGGTTGACATTCAAATTCATTGCCGTGACGCATTGAACAGGGGGTGACACTTGTCAACTAAAATTCAGGACCGTTTTTGAAAGGCAATTTAATATGGCGTGCGGCTTCCATGTTTTATTTGTTCCACAAGTCGGATCATGTGATTTGGGGAATTCGGTTGAGATCGGTGTTTTTATTTGGTGTTTATTCGTAACTTATATACTTATAGTTATAAACTAAGAGTACTGGGCCAGCGTTGGGACCACGCAAAATAGGCACATTTGATGTCGAGTTGCGGAAAAATTACTAGAAAACAACAACAACAACAATAGTTATTTGTTGTACAAGGGAGGAAAGTGGTTGTTTAATCATCGTGCTAATATTGAGACCCGAGCTAGCGAGAGATACCACAGTTGAACCACGAGCGAAGCGAGTGGTTTAAAAATGGAATCTCGAGCGTTGCGAGGGTTTCAAAGCACGATAATTTAAACAAACTTTGCTCCCATGTGTAACACAACATTTTTCCCCACACTAAAGCGAGGAAGCAGCTACGAACGTGTAAAAAAAATAATCAATGCAACAAATCAGTCTTTATTAAATAACTTACAGTATTTAAAAATGTGCTATAGTTAAGTCCAGAATATGCCAAAAAATAGGCAGAACTCTTAATTTAGTAAATGACTAGGTCCATGTGACTAGATTTTTTTTTAATTACAATAAAACCTACCTACATTAATTAAATTGTCAAAAATTTCTATGATGTTTAAGTATAAAATCTGTATCCGGCAGCTAAAACATCAATCATTTTAAAAATGTGTGAGGTAAACTTAAATTGCCTACTTTTTGGTAAGATATTACATAGGAAACTTTCCTTACAAAGCTGTACATTCGAGTATTTTTTTATAAGTTGGCAACATTGACGTACAAGACGTCAGTGTTAGCGGGTTGCGTTCTGAATGTAAAAGTATACTGTCTGGTTTTTATCCAATACGATCAGATTTTGCGATAGGTTTTTATGAAATACTAAAAATCTAATTTATAATCTTGAATAAATGAAATAATCTGGTGTATGATAAAATGTTCATGATGTCCCTCAAAAAATAATCAGCGAATCATAGCCATACCAGCGTTTGACGTTTCATGGTTTTGAACGTATCACGGTTCATCTGTCAATTTACTTCCCTCACAAGTGATTAAAATGCAACTTTCCTCACTGAAATTAGTGAGGGAAGTAGGTGTTTCCGAGCTAGTGTGGGGAAAACTAATATACTTAGACATATTATATTGGTAGATGAATTACCAGTAACACTCTTAATATAGACCTTTACGAAGTATTTTTGCAATCAAGCTTGTTATTAGTAGAATTTTGACTATTAGAAATGCCAATTGCAAATGTGTTAGGTGCATCCACTATGAAATGAAATGAAATAAAATTTATTTATGACAAGCACGATGGACATATACACATTTACAAATAAGCTCACAATAGCAGCTTGCCACAAAAGGGTCACAACTCAGCATGTAGCTGGCTAGGCCAGCGCTGTTCTTCCGTTGTGACCCGCCAGGTACGTAGGTACACTGGCCGACGAGGCGACCACACTGGCAAACAAGTAAACATAGACACATAATTATAGATTTAAAAACTAAACTTAAAACATGTCAGTATATATAAAAATAAAATAAAAATAAAAAAAATACGCACTACATCCTAAGAGTGAATGATGACTGCGAGACGATATTTCTTGTCTCTTGTGCAGTATCATTAGTAGTTAAATTCAAATGCCTGCTCAGATATTTGTGAGTACTCTGGCCGCTTCGATTTATCTGACTGTAAATACGCAGTACCGCTAATTTATCTACAACGTCGTCCAAAGAATTGTCGTTTCTTTTACTGCCGCGGAAGTGTCAGCGTGTTTTTAGATTGACTTTTGAGAAGGTCCGCTAGGGCTGTATCTGGGTTAACGAGGCAGTCCGCCATTTTATGTAAATAATTGTCGTAAACCTATAGTAACAGCATCAATAACCTAAAATCAATCAGCCTCGCCCGGTCGGAGCCTCGGTCGCTGCTAAAAATTGGAAATCAATCTATTTATATCTCCAGCCGTCTCAGAAGCACCCATTATCATAATGTGATGGCGACCCAATCCTATAATCAGATCTGAGACCTTCGGTTATGTTTTATATATGTATATTTTTATTATAAAGGAATAGGCGTCGGCAAATGTTACGAGTATTTTTGCGCGTGATGTGTCTTTTATGTCGCGCCGCGAACCAACTCTAATTTATAACAGGAGGGAATGTTGTCTACGAAAAGTAAATAACAAGGACTGTCGTCTAAGCGTTTGATAACACCATATAAACCGTTATAATATAACATACTTACTATCACTTCTAATGTTGCGGCTTTTGTGTCACTCGATTTTTTATAACAAGTGAGTGAAACGTTGAAATGTGGTTGTTGTCGGACAAAATCTTAAGTAGAACCGATTTATTGTCAATCAAAAGGGCAGTATTGAGTGTCTCGCAAACGATTTGTTTAATCACAGGTATGCTCCTCAGAGTAGATATACCAACCTACATTATAGCACCGAGCCAAAATTTCCACTAGTTACAATAAGATTTTTGGATTTTTAGTTTGGGGCCGTGATGTTTTAGAGGCAAGCGAAGCCATTTGTTCCATAAATCTTCGAAACTTGTATGCAGAGTGTAGGGTCACATCTGTATACAATTTGGACTGTTCAGTCTTGAACTGCGACTATAATATGTATAACATGGACGTCTAACGCCAGCTCAAAAATGCCCCTAAAAACAATTGTTCAATTGTGCCAAGATGGGCAGCACATAGCGTTTTGTCTTAACACAGCGCATATTTCAGCACAAAATCTTTGGCAAATGCTTATAGAATAATATATAACCAATCAAAACTTCGATAGACCAATTACAACTATTTTTGAATGGCGGTTTAAGCTTTCATAGGTTGATATTGAAATTCATTACTGTGATGCATTGAAGAGAGGGTGGCACTTGGAAACTAAAATTCAGGACCGTTTTTGAAAGGCAATTTAGTATGACGTGTGGCTTCCATGTTTTATTTGTTCGTAGGTCTTGAATATATACCTATCTCTGCTATATCGGGGAGCAGACTTTTTATCAAGCTCTCTTTTATCTGCACCCTAGTGCTTATAAAGGGTCCAGTTTTTAGTCTTGACTGGAGCTTTAGGTTCCTATTCGACTTGTTCAAAATCGGGCTGTAACATTATTTGAACAGTCTGCCTTAATTTCTAATAGATTTTGTATACGTGCATATGTATAGATCTAGGTAATCACTCATCATCCGTAAGTGACTAGAAGCAAATTAAGGCAAGATTTTCCCAGTAAATATATTTCATTATTATATAGTTATACAGCAGGAATGCCCCGAATGCCGCCTCGTGGTGTCCACTGGGATAACGTTAGCTAGAGAAAAAAATCAGTATGTTTAAACAGTCATTACTTTTAAAAACAAAGAAGACTTTTAGTAAGTATGAACATATCTTGAACTTATTATATTATTATAGTACTTAGCTTTTGTAAAGAATAGTCTCAATATGCTGCTTTGCGACTAAACCGTGATATCTTTGCATGAACTATGTTTTGAGATATAAGTTATCACGGTTTTGTCGCATAGCTGCGATAAGTTATAGATATTTCCAGGTTGTTTTCTTCAAGCAGGATATGAGGAATTTTAAAAGAATAACGCCTAAATATCATTTTCATATCAATATTCTTTATATGCCAAACCGTATAAAGTCAGAGTCGAATACCGTTCCAGTTATTGGTCTAGACGCAGTCAAAATTTATTATCTTATCCTGTCTGGGAATAGTTTCGTTGAAAACGTTCTTGATAGAGTTTCTATCGCACACTCTTACATCTAACAGTGTTGCTATAAAGCACCTCGTTCGGATCTCATAACATTTTGATGGCTTTAAAATTCGATATTTTGAGGATTTCTGAAAACGCAGTATTCAGGGCGAGTCTTTGATTTTAGCCAGAAATTGTCTTTCTGGGATACAAATTTGAAGTGTCTGTTGTGACGGGTGCAGTGCCGTTGCAATCAGTCTCCTATTCACAAAGCGTACCTGTTCTGACACGACAAACTAATGTAAGAGTTGATTGCCAAAAAGAAATACATATTTAAAGCTCTAATAAAAATAACATTTAACGTCACATTTTTTGTTCGATTGCAAATATTTGTACATAGTTAAAGGCCATTCACGAAAACCAAATTTAACGTAATAGTTTTTGTGTTACGTAGTAAAATTTTGTGTTGACTTTTGAAAGTGAAAAAGGACAACAAATTCAAATTTTCTGTTTTTAGCCGACAGTTCATAGCTTAGTAGCTCGCGGTGAGACCAGTGCCTAAAGATAAAGCTTCTGAAATGAGACTTTTTGTTATTTTTGAAAATTAGTGATTCGATATACCTCTGTCACAACGATGCCGACATCTTTGGAGTGACTGAGACAGGGGCTGGCGATTTAGAAAAAGATTCTTGAAGTTTCAGATAGACTGGTTGATCACACAGCCTGAACGCAATATGAACACCGAGTCCTTGATTAAAGGGGTGCGTGCACCCTGAGAACGCGACTAATTACCCGCCGCTACGTGCTTGTTTGCCACCAGGTGTGGTCGCATCGTTAGAGCACCCACGGTGATTGTCCAATACATTCCGATTTTGTACAATGTTGCTTGACGGTTACCTACACTTTTTCGCAGTTCGAACTCTTTTTTTTTTAAGAACTTCACATTGTTACTATAAAAAAGTACAAAATTAGTACATTAATTAGTTTCCTTGACTGTACATACAGACATATTCATATTGTACGGAATTTAATTACAAATTTAAACGCAGTTTTTTATAAATGAATCACAAAGCACTTTATTTGCCTCTATTATGTGGACTAACCACACAATCATTTGGTCCATCAAAGTCTTGTTCAATCAATGGCAAAATAAGGTGAACCTATTATAAGGTGTTTTTTTATTAGCTGCCGATATTTTAACAGTTGATCGTATTTGGTTCCTGGAGTATAATTAGGTATGAAACACTATAGGTTTTGTAATGTTTTATTCGAGAAAAATTAAAAACTAATCTTCTACATTAAAACACCCTGTTAATGTTATTATTAAATCAAAACTCACTGAACAGATTTTAGTACCTCTTTGACATGAGACATGACAGATAATATTACACATCTTGTCAGTTTATGCACATGGTGATTATTTTTTAGACGGAATTATACCTATTTATTTTGTTCGGAAAATAAAAACAAAAAATATATATGAAAACTTTTCTCAATTTTTAGTAAAAGTTAATTGTTTTAATGTAAAGTCTCATGTGTTAAAATATCGGCAACTAATAAAAAAACACCTTAAGTATATAAAAATTCTCTGAACGGACAGCCTTTGGAACAACTGCTCGAGTACACGTACCTAGGGTAGGTGATAAAGCTCGGCCGGGACTAGATGATGGCAGAGATAACGCGAAGAAAGCAGTCGGAATGAGCAGCTTTCGGGAAATTGAGCTATGCATGCTGAAGTCCAAGATTCCTAAATCGCTCAAAACAAAGGTATTGAACCAGTGTGTGCTCCCAGCTATGACGTACGCATGCGAAACATGGACGATGACTGCGGGGATGATCCACTAGCTTAAAGTGGCGCAGCGAAACATGAAACGACCAATGCTTGGCCTAACGCTGCGAGACCGAGTACGGAACGAGCTCATCAGACAACGCACTAAAGTTCTTGACGTGGGTCACATAATCGCCAAGTTGAAATGGACTTAGGCCGGTCACGTGTGCCGACAACACGACGAGCAAGCGCGTTTTAGAGTGGAGACCCCGGCTTGGCAAAAGAAGTGTAGGCAGAGCACCCAGCCATAAAAGAGATAGCAGGGTCAGTTTGGAAGAGGGAAACAGAAAACCGCTCGATGTGGAAGCAAGTTGGAGACGCATATGCCCAACGGTGGGCGAACACACGCTGATGAAGAAGAAGAAGAAGTAGAGAAAAATGCTAAAAATATGTTCCGGTGCACTTTGATTCTGTGTCATGGGAACGTCTCGTAACATTATTTCGGTACCTTTGAGTATTTAGACGGGAGGTGTGATAACGTAAAGTCTTCGAACAAATTTTTTCACCAATTTTAGCGGGGGACGAGGTAAACACGTACAGCACACCACTACAAGATAAGTAACTCAACAGACACAGTTTTGACTGTTGCGATAAACCCACACTTCGACATAAATGCACACAATAGTAACTACACGCACACAGAAAAAGTTTTCACGTAACCAAGCAGCACACATACGAACATGATACGAAAGAAATAGTGATGCGACACACCTGAATGAATGAGTCATGAAGTCACTGACTGACTGATGAATGAATGATTGTCTAAAATACTATTACTAATAAAAATTATAAATGTGAATTCAGTTGAATTAAATATTAGTTCGGAAAACCATATTAGTAAAATCTGCGCTAAATTACTTTATAATTATCTGTAGGTTCTATCTTCATATCAAAATATTATTAAACCGGGTTACTCATGTATTAAGTCGATGATTGCCTCTTCTATTCTGTTGCCGAGTAGGTAGGTTTGCCAGGCTCAAGTAATAAAAGTCACCTATTATATAATTATATTCATATTTTATTAAAATCCTCTCATTAGAAATATAGGTATTCATACAATTATGTAAATTACACTCAATAATTAAATCTAACTACCCATCTTAGCAGTAACAATACATTTGTCACCGTCCCAACTGGGATTGAAGTCATCATCATCATGTCGAATCTTATACGAGTGAAGTTCGCCATGGACATGTAGGCATGTAGCTTTGCTGTGTCATTGACATAACATAAGTGACATGTCAAATGTTTGTTTTCGGTTTGAGTGACGTCACACCACAGATAATCTAAGCATTAACATGGCTAGTATCGTTTTCGCGCGGTAACGAAAGTTTAAATTTTAAGTTATAATTTCGTGAAAAAATATATTTATATTTTTTTCTTATATTTATATTTTTTTCCGTTAATCTGATATTGATTAATTATACATTACAAACATACACGACAAACTTTAAAAATGGGTCAAGTAGCCTATTTGTAAACTGTAGTGATTGAATGAATGATTGAACGATGATTCAAATGTTGAGTCACTTTGTCACATCCCTAAAGCCGATATGCCCCCGTACCACTGTATTCATTGTTTACATTTTTCTGTCGTTTACGTATCGCAAACGATTTTTTCTGTAATTGCGATTATACTTCAATACACATTTAATGGTTAGTAAAAATACTTACTTATGATAAGAAACACGATCTTGCTGCAAATTTGAGCTTCCGGATCGTTTTTTACAGGACAATACAGCACAATTCACCATTTTTAGGGAGAAACGTCACGCGACACGGATCAATGCAAAATGGCGGTGATGTGACTTCAAGTAGTTTTATATAACGAAGCTGGCCAGCTGGCCAATGTACTTTGCCGGAGGGGGTCGCCCGTTTACAACATCTCCCGTCTAAATACTCAAAGTTCGGTACATATTTTTGCACTTAACTGTTCTAATATATTTTTATTAATTACCTACTACTTAGTTGTTTAACCGCCTTTTGAAACCTGAGAACTGTTAAGAACAATCCTATTTATATAATAAGTAAAGTAAGAACCCGTAGTTTTAATGAGTTAACGACTATCAGGTTTCAAACCAGGAACAATACTTCCTATATTTCTTTGTGTAGGTTTGAGGAGAGCTTTGTTTACATTTGTTGGTTCTTTCGCCTAGTTGGTGCCTCTGCCTGTGAAACTGTAGCTTTATTTAATAAAAATATGATTCACGCAACTCTAATTAAACTCATTCATGTTAAAATTATATTTTACGTGAGCTACTCACGTTTTTTTAGTCGAAAAATGCACGACATTTTTAGATCCGTATACGAGGAGCTTCTTTAAGAGCCATGGCTACACTTCATTGTTACTATAAAAGGAATAAAAATGCAATATAGGTACTCTTAAAGATAACTGTAAAGTACGGATTGTACCTCATTTCCTCAAGACTGAGGGTCGGGACCACTTAATGTCGTAATTTTTTGCACCAAAATTCTCCACTCCACTATCCACAGGGTCGTTCTCGCGAGTGGTTAAAATTACTATTCCAAGGCGCAAACTTGATGAAAATAAAAAGAAAAAAATATCATAAAATTTGGGCTAAACAAGCTCGAAAAAACATTTAGGGGGTCTTTTACGCCATTAAAATGTATTCATATCTGAATTAAGGGGGTCCAGAAAACAACGTTTAATCTCACTACCCTCCCGTTCCAAAATGCAATCCAACAAAATCGTCGGATATTATTAAAAACATTTGTACGGAAAGTTACAAATTCAAAGTATGTACATGATAGCCTACCTAATTAAGACTAATTTCTACTAACACCTAAGTATTCTAAATAATCAGAACATTGAAAGAATCGGAATTGAAAGTTTGTCCACCGAAATCGCTCATTCCGTTCCACGATCCCCGAAAATTTTTTTTTGGCCTAGTCCGGATCTGTGCTGTGGCGCGATGTTAGCTGAGAGCTCCCCCCGCCTCATCAGTGTCCCGCTGTAAGTAGACATTGAGGACGTGCGTTAAGCCAACGGAGACATTCGGAATTCGCCACGACGAAAAGTACTTTGTCAGCATTCGGTACTCTTTTCCTTCCACGATCGTAAGCAGTAAGTACTCAATATTTTAAGCTGCTTAGTATTTTGATTTAATGCTTTACTGTGTGGTGTTCATTGGTTTAAAAAGGCAATTCCCTACTTTGTCACGTATTTGAATTCACTGGGATTAACTGCCAATATCTCATTCATCTCCATGTCATTACCTTCCGTTCCTTCCAACATTATTGATGGATGGTAATGAGCTGATTTGGAGGGTAAAGATGAACATATTTCGAATGTCGTGTTTATATTTGTACATATATTAACAATATCAAAACATTTCGAGAGAGTTTTACACAGATCGACCTAGTCCTAAACTAAGCAAAGCTTGTACTATGGGTACTAGGCGACGATAAAAATACTTTAAAAAGATCCCCGAAACTCTAACCAGGTCGTCTGACCACCTTGCGGGTGGACGTCCCACGCTGCGTTTGCCAGTACGTGGTCTCCACTCGAGTATCTCTATCGTTGCCATAATATTACTTTAAGAAGCCTCAGTTGTTTCAGTTGTCTTGATGTCAGTATACCATGTGTTCACTAAAACACCTTGGTATGATAAAAAGTAAGCCCGGAAGAAACTCCAAAAAGTTCAGAAATTGCTTTCGATGAAGTGAATTTGGAACATCTGGTCGATAACTCCCTGCAGACAGATACACCAACAGTTTTCAACAACATAGACGACAATACGGTTCTCAATGAACTTGAGGGCTCATTATTTTTGGACTAAACTCCTTCACAGCTAGCTGATGTAGATACTAAAATATCTGGCATCAAAATATTATACAACGTCCCGTTTCAAAGCTCGCCAAACTGATGATATACCTACTATGATGGTATTTGTTTTTTTTCTAATGACAGATGTGGACTTGTTTTTTTTTTCTTATTTACAATTTTTGAGTAGTAAGTATTGTATGCTAATACTAAGTCTGATTATTATTATAACGGTAAAGAAGATTAGATAACATATTGTTCAATCTAATGTAGCTACAAATATTTAAATATAAAAAAGTTGTTTTGAGTTGTTCTTAAGTACGTAAAGATTTTGATTATAATAAAAACGTATTAAAAGTATAAATTTGTTTTATTGCCTAGTTTTATAACATATAAAATAATTTGGAACTAATACCCATAAGTATCTGAAAATATTTCAGTTATTTCATAGACGCAATAAATATTAGTACATTATGTATGTATGTATGTAAATTCTTTATTGTACAGAAAACACAGGCAAAAATACACATTTTTACAAAGAATTTGACAGGTACAAAGGCGAACTTATCCCTGTAAGGGATCTCTTCCAGTTAACCTTTATCTTCAAGCACATTACTATATCATTATATGGAGCATTCCATGAAAACATCTACTTTTTGTCGCTTACGACTCGCTATGGTAGCTACCCTAATAAAACATGCTAGCTGCTAGGAAACACTGTCAATCTTAAAGCCTTGATATGTTATTATTATGCCGTAACTCAGCTTACTAATTTAATTTCTCAAAAGTATTGAAAAGACAGTGTCGCTTACGACATTTTTCATGGAATGCTCCATATACTCATTATTTTTCTTGCCTTTTTCATACTTTTTTGCAAATTCTCATTACCTTCCAAAATGATTCACTACCATCTGTTCAATTCTCATTACCATCTTAAACCTCTTATCATTCCTACAATATTATCTTAAATTATAAACTACACATGGGTGCCTCTTCTCATAATGTACTCTAAATAAGTATATTTATCGTTAAATTATACCTCAGTGTAAAAAAACAATAAAAATTAAAAAAATTAAAAATATTCAAAATTTTAACCACTCGCGAGAACGACCCCACACGTCTTTTCGCCTTCCGAAAAGACGCTTGAAGACTACCCTGACAGGATTCCTTCACTGCACCGGCCCAACGGATCAGTGACCTTCCACAACTCCTTTTTCCTTCCACGTGACCAACAACAAAAATGTTAGGAACAGAATGAAAACTAAGAGGAAAGGGAGAAAATCGACAGTAGGTACCTTATCGGTCTTGGTAAATTGATACTTGTGAGAGTTCCCTCGTGGAGCTGGCCTGCCTTCTTCTTGATCTTGATTTTCTTATTAGAATTTGTCACGTCAGTCACTTGAGTCTTTGAAATTATACAATAAAATTAAGCGGAGGAGCAATGAAAATGCATAAGGCAGGAGGAATTACCACAGTTTTTGAATTTTAAAATTATTACGAAGCAAGACACGGCCATTAAAAAGTTTGCGAAAGTAAAGATTGAGTCGATGAGTGACCGATTGATATATTTTGACTTGATGAATTTGCGGTGAGTGATGGAATGAACAGAAAACGTCAATTGTTGCTATAATATAAAAAAACGAAAATTCCCTTACAATAAAGCTTGTCAATAAGTACGGATCTATCTGCAACCAATTTCAAAAAAGATTAGGTGGTGAAAGGGGCAATAATTTAATACTTAATTATTTAGATAAGTACTTTAGCATCATGTTTTTACATAGAAGAATTCGTTGCAAATGAATATTTTTGCATTGTTTTTGCACTCTCGGGTTGAGTATCCTTATTAAATATTTGTATTGAATTATGACTTCGAAGTAATTCTGATCAAGACGTTTTAATAAAATTAAATAAAAAGCACTATACTACCACACAAATTTTCTTATATCTAAAGACCGCTGTCGAAGTCAGTTTGTAAGTATGCATCCATATTTTTATACCTTATAGCAAAGAAATAAGGTCCATATACAGTCAATTTACTGCGGCTCTTAGTACAAACGTCAACACAGTTAACCAGAACATTAGTAACCCTTATTACAAGGCTCCTAATGTTCAATATTGGAGACAGCTGTGTTGGCGACTGTATCCTACGCACCGCAGTTCCCCTTTCAAAGGTTCGTGAAACTCAGCCCTAATTCGGTTATAATGAGAGAACTTTTTCCATTTCTTTCTGTAAACTTCAAACCGACTTTTGTGGGTTTTCATTTTTTCGGTAACTGGTATGTTTTGCCGCCTAATCTGGATAATTGTCAGGTCGACGAAGTATTGCGCTCGGATTTTATTATTTTTGTGGAGTAAGGACACCGTAATTTAGGGAATTAGAATTACTTGTACAGGGTGCTCGCGAGCATTCCAAAAGATTTTAATGCTGAATTCCCGACCATATTTAGAGTATTTAATGTGATATAAAATTTCCAGGATTCGGAATGGTTTCAGAGATATTAAACCTTTTTTCTAAATAAGTTTTTCGACTTAACTCGTCATAAAACTTCTTTTTGATTACAATGCTACCTACCACATATTACCAAATTATTATTTTTTGATTACCAGGCAAAAGGTGTGGTAGTATTAGAACACATTGTGGTAGCATTGTAATCAAAAATAAGTTTTACGACGAGTTACGTCGAAAACTTATTTCGAAAAAAGGTTGAATATCTCTGAAACCAAGCCGAATCCAGGAAATTTTATTTTATTTTATTAAAGACTCTAAATATGGTCAGGAATTCAGCATTAAAATCTTTAGGAATGCTCGCGAGCACCGTGTATAGTGTGCACACATATTTGTGAGAAACACACAAATAAATATCCCGCTGGGATTCGAGCCCGGGACGTCCAGCTCACTACTGCCCAAGCTAACGGAGATCGTCAATCCGACTAAATATTTTCGGTGGATATCTAACTCATCCATATAGTATAGTTATGTTAGATATGCAGGGTATCTTTCTATAATATAATAATTTAAAACAACAAGGTCATTACATCTAAACGTCTCACTCGCACTTATTTAGTAGTTTAAGCAAGATACACAATGGGCAATATCAAACTACCATCAAAACATCATAAATCCAATTTCGTCTGTGGCATAATAAAACAAACTAAATTCCCATCTCATAGTCCACTAGAACCCGCAAATGCCACAAATAATAATCCAAATACCAAATCCAGGCAAAGAAATGAGCAGCATTACTCTTTCGCGGCTTACGAGAAATATGAACGTGGACAAAACACGGTGGGTAATCCTGCCACAGATCAACTGGCAAGAAAGACGAAGATTTTCGGTAGTACAGTCACCAGTAATACTCGTAATATGTTACGAATAAGCAGCTAAATAAAAGGGCCACACCACCTTACGCAAAATAGGCGCAAATTTTTGACGTCGAGTTGCGGAAATTTAGCCCGCGCAAACCTATAAGGGCCACACCACTAAACTGTCCCTTACGTGGCGACATTCTTCTACTAAATAGGTACCTACTGAAAATTCTGGGAGTAGCAATGTACAAGTTGGTGAACATTCTCAAATATTTAATTATTTTTAATTTCCGAGAAATTTCATTACAATTAAAGAGTAAGTTCTCTTTGAGAATGTTTCCATGAGAACTTATAAAAAATATAAATATTGGATGTCATTTACCAAAGAAAAACGACCAAGATCACCAACTTCCGTGGTGGGGATCGAACCCGCGTGCTCAGCTTTCGCGGCTGATGCCTGCACCCCTCGGCCACTCGGTCTTAGCAACCACCAGTCAATTTTCTCGGGTATATGCAATCCCTTACAAGGCTAGGCGCCTTTGACCATTCTCTAAGGGCAAGCAATACATGCCTGCACCTCCTATTAGAATACTTTACAGTTTTCTAGAATAGCTAGAGAGAGCTGGTGCGATAGAGATAAGGTGCGGTTAAACTAAAAGAGCATTCGCTGTTCTAGCGCCCGTTCTACGAAATCAACCAATCACGTTTTGTGTACCGATCGAATTTCGTAGAGTGGGAGGTTAGAACAGCGAATGCTCTTTTAGTTTAACCGCACCTATATAGATAACAGCATCTTTTTTATTTGTATTTACATTTACGAGTAGTTAATTCCAGTGCACACACTTTGTCTTTTTTACTTGACCCTATGGTTGACTGGTAGAGAATGCCAATTGTATATTTTTATGTGCAATAAAGTTTAAAATAAATAAATAAAGGGCCTTCCACATTCACATCTGAAAGATCTGGAAAGTGTGGTGTCTGTAGTCTGTGCCCGAGCTTACATCGTATGACGTCATGCCGGGAATCTGTATGCGAGGGTCGCTACCCATCCGTCAGCGGGGCGTGACGGGCATATGGGTATCATGGGTGCACTATCATAGCCAACATATTGGCTATTTTAGTTCACTTTGATAATCGTTACTTAAGTTTGTTTAAGTGTGGTTTACTCAAATAGTTACTCAAACTGTTTTAAGATCTTTCGTGTATCTTTAATTTTCAGATATTTGATTGGCTGATGCATTTGGTTTTCAATTTCGACCAAAACTATGACTATGGCGAATATTTCCAAGGTAAAAGTTGCCATGGCTAACGCAACAAATATTTGTGATATGCAAACAATAATATGTACTTACCAAGATTCGAACCCGGAGAAATTCAGCTTCGTAGCCAAGGTAACTACCACGTTACCTCTGAATAGGCTACGAAAGATTTCCAACTTAATGGAATTAGAAATGAAATAAGTTTATAAATCTTGCTCTGTGCAAAAAAAAAAGAAAATTCATAATCAATCGTCCCAACCTCACCTAAGCAAATGTACGAAACACAGCATTCGATTTACTTCAAAGACACAATAGCTACAAATGAAAACGCCGAGTGAAAATCTAGAACATTCCGCGGATTCGGAAACAATGTAACTGTAGGTGCTTTAAGAAAATAAAACTCATATTCGAACATCTGGTATCTCCCAATATTTCCCTGGAAGCATCGCGGAACAGCTGAATGCGTTTTTTCCCTTTTCCAATTTGCTAGGAGTTGCGCGAAGCGTGCCGTATTTATTATTATTTGTTTTCAATTGCAAAGTAATCTACGAACTGTGCAGCTGCTATAAGATGGTGCAAGGGTGTGGGTTAGAGGCGGGCGAGAGCGGACGCTGAAGCGTTTAGCGATAACACTATCGTTTCGTATCACACACACATACACATCATCAGCGTCTCTCAGTTTGTTCCTGGATGTAAGCCTCCCCTATTAACTATCTGTGTGGACGCATTAGGAAGTAAATGCTCATAACCGCCACGTTGGGCAAGCGGGTTTGTGATCGTAGTACTACGATGATACTGCTGCCCGTCATCAATCTTCTATAAATGAATATCAAAGGAAACTTGAAACTTTTGCCATTGCAATTTTAAGGTCATTAGATCTTGCAGTTTATAATTTAAAGTCCAACGGCTTGGGACAGACACAGAGTTAAACAATAATATTTTGTTCGGTTACCGCGAGGATTACACATAAAATAAAACTATGAAAAAGGAAAAACTCACGTATATTATTTAAATTAAATATTATTTATTTATTCATTACTTACTCGTAGCATGGCAGAGTAACAATAAATTAATCCATATCCAGGTGCATCTGTAAGAATGCAAAATATGATTTATCCACTCTCTTCAACATTGTACGGCAGCCGTGCCCAAATTGAGGCGTCAGTGCTATCGATGCGCGAGGGCATGATTAAAACGTGCCCCAGCGAAAGCCTCCCTCGCTATACAATCTAGACACAGCCATGACAATCGGGAATAAAAAAATAAGGAATCTGGATTAGCTTAAAATGTTCTGTGTTTTTCATATGTATCGAAAAATGAGTTGAATGTATAGCTATCCGCTTCAGTTACTTGAAAAATTTTAGTGAAACCTTACAATTGCCTTGGGCAAAAGGAAGAAAAGACGAAGATTTAAACCAATTGTCAAGGCACTAAGAAACTTGAGCTCTTTATTTTTTTTGGTATTTCGGTTTTCTTGACCGCTTTAGTCCGCTCTCCTCAACACAGTGTGGCAGCCGTGCCCAAATTGAGGCGTCAGTGCTATCGATGCGCGAGGGCATGATTAAAACGTGCCCCAGCGACAGCCTCCCTCGCTATACAATCTAGACACGGCCGTGACAATCGGGAATAAAATAATAAGGAATCTGGATTAGCTTAAAATGTTCTGTGTTTTTCATATCGAGAAATGAGCAGAATGTATAGCTATCGGCTTCAGTTACTTGAAGAATTTTAGTGAAACCTTACAATTGCCTTGGGCGAAAGGAAAAAAAGACGAAGATTTAAACCAATTTTCAAGGCACTAAGAAACTTGATCTCTTTGTTTTTTTTTTGGTATTTCGGTTTTCTTGGTCGCTTTAGTCCGCTCTCCTCAACACCGTGTGGCAGCCGTGCCCAAATTGAGGCGTCAGTGCTATCAATGCGCGAGGGCATGATTAAAACGTGCCCCAGCGAAAGCATCGCTATACAATCTAGACACAGCCGTGACAATCGGGAATAAAAAAATAAGGAATCTTTATAAGCTTAAAATGTTCTGTGTTTTTCATATGTATCGAGAAATGAGCAGAATGTATAGCTATCGGCTTCAGTTACTTGAAGAATTTTAGTGAAACCTTACAATTGCCTTGGGCAAAAGGAAAAAAAGACGAAGATTTAAACCAATTCTCAAGGCACTAAGAAACTTGATCTCTTTGTTTTTTTTTGGTACTTATTTCGGTTTTCTTGGTCGCTTTAGTCCGCTCTCCTCAACACAGTGTGGTAGCCGTGCCCAAATTGAGGCGTCAGTGCTATCGATGCGCGAGGGCATGATTAAAACGTGCCCCAGCGACAGCCTCCCCGCGGCACAATCTAGGCATCGCCGTGAAAATCTTTCGCCATTATGGAAGAATAGGGACTCTCGATAAGCTGTCGATGTTCTGATTTATCAGATTTGTTAGTTTAGTTATATAAAAATCACCTAATCATCCTTTCTTGTGCCTTTTAGTAATATCAGCCTAGTGGACTGAGCACTACTGTTCGTAGGCCTCTGCTATTAACTATGCGTATAGACGCATTAGGAGGTAAACGCACATAATCGCAACACTGGGCGAGCGGATAGGAGATTGCGATCGCAGTAATGTGTCCACTATGATGACGCTGCTGCCCATCAGCAATCTTCCTTCAGGAATGGTCAGTGACACTTCAAACTGTAAAAGTTTAGATTTTATAATTTAGCAAAATTATGAAAACAATAAAGGTCAGAGACTTCTCAAAATAGGATAATTTGAACGGTATAAGAAAAATCTTTACTCAGCTGCAGCAGGACACTACAGGCAAAGAAAAAGTAATGAAAACAATAATAGTACATTACTGCAGACGCTGGGAAAGATGGGCTTATCGGCTGAGTAGGTATGGACGGCCGAACGTAGTGACAGTGATACGAAGCCGGTAAGCCCATTTCACGGCGAGGCATGTATAGTGATTTTCTCAAACATATGAAATAAAATAAAAAATACGACAATCAAAAAAACAGAATTTAGCTGTTTAGCCTGTTCATGAAAACCGACGCCATGTTTAAAAAAAATATTACTTACCGGCCTAGGCCGTTAAATTCGTATGAAAATCCTTTACTATTATCTCGAGGTCAAACGCCTGCAACGTCATACTTTAAAGCCTATTATGACGAACATAATGACAACATTTCATTACATGTTTGTGAAAATAATATTTCAACTATGAACCACCATTACTACCAACCCGGAACCTCCAGCATCGTGACCCTGCCTACGAAGCTGGAGGTTCCGGGTTCGAATCCTGGCGAGGGCATTATTTGTGTATTTATTTATCACAAATATTTGTTCCTTGGTCATGGCTGTCTATGTATTTAAGTATATATCTATTATATATATCGTCGCCTGGTACCCACATCACAAGCCTTAATTGAGCTTACCGTGGGACTAGGTCGATTTGTGTAAAGATGTCCAAAAAATATTTATTATTTATTATTTTATTATTACTCGGGCTTATTAAATGCCACATAATACATTATTTACTAGTATTTAACACTAAACACTACCCACAATCCATAAAACACTACTCTCCAGCCTACTCACCTAAGGAGCGGCCAAATTGGCCGTTAAGAGCAACCTCGAGCAACAATTGGCCACACTTGCGAGCACAATAAAAGTTAAACGGGCTCGGCTCGACTGGCCCGTGGCTCGATCTCACCCGGAATATAGGAGTAGAAACTTAACAGAATAACATTTTTAACCTTTTTGACGCCATGTCTAATAATTCAAAAAAAAAACAAAATTCTTCATTCTTTAACAATCAGTATAAAATTTCATAGTTGCCGGTGTCTCCTTTTAAGGGCCTGTTTCACAATCTCCAGTTAAAGCTATCTGTCAGATAAAAATAACACGCTCTCTTTATTCTTCCAGGTGAAAGAAAGAGATAGTGTTATTTTTTATCTGACAGATAGCTTTAACTGGAGATTGTGAAACAGGCCGTAAGTATAATAAAGCTACTGTTACTCACATGTCACGTCACCGAAGTATTTGGCTCTGTATGGTATTGGTCTATATTGCGTTGTGAGCGTGGACTGACATTTTGTTATTCAAATGGACTTAGTCCCACTATGAACTCAACTACTGGTGTATGTGTGAATGGCATAGATGATATCGAGTGTACTAAAGTCACAAGGTTAGTACATTCGTGGTTGTCTCCATAGTAAAAGTTCAAATCCCGGCGAGGGCATTATTTGTGTATTTACCACAAATATTTGTTCCTTGGTCATGGCTGTCTATGTATTTAAGTATCTATATGTATCTATCTATTATATATATCGTCGCCTGGTACCCACATCACAAGCCTTAATTGAGCTTACCGTGGGACTAGGTCGATTTGTGTAAGATGTCCCAAGATATTTATTTACTATTATTATTTATTTATTATTATTTCTTCAAAAACGATTGTAATGGTATAAATAGTGTACTCCCATACCTCTTGGCACAATTATACAGAGTGACATCTGGGTTGTGGAGCAAGAGTGAACAGGGTATTAGAGACGGTCACGCTAAGTAACTTTCACTATGGAGACAACCACGAAATCTAGAAATAAAAACGTGACTGTCCCTAGTACCCTTTTCACTCTTCCTCTACGACCCAGATGCTGTATACATCTGTAACTCTGTGACGTCCCCTTACTCCGGATTCCGGAAATCCATTCGCGAAGCCTGCAGGCTCCTAATTTCCGCTCCCAAGGAGGGCTCAGATAGATGGAGTGATTTCCGTACTCCAAGTGACCGTGTGGGATTTTTTGTAATTAGACTTCCGGTCGGCCATTTGCAGGTCTTAACTGTCGTTAAAAAAACAATTGAGTTTTTTAAAAGTAATAATATTTTACAATATACAACAACTAAGTAGGTAAAAATAAGTAAAACGAATCTTGAAATAAAACACCTCCTTTTGCGGCACCTTGCTAGTTAGTGTAGATAGTTTTTAATGAGTTTATGGTAAAACAAATACACAAGAAAACATTTTTCTTTAAAATATAATGGCTTTTTTAAACTTTTCAACCCTTTGTCGTAAAAAGTTATGAAAAGAATAACACTTTATAGCCCAACTCAATAAAAGTAAGTACATTCAAGACAGAGATAGACAACAGAAGTTTTTATCGCTTAGGGGAAATATCGTAACAAGTTAACGTTTTTCCTATTTTTAACCGACTTCAATAAAGATATTTCGACAGATTTTTTTGTAAGTATGTATGTTATTCTACATATATCTCCGAAAAACGTGAACCGATTTTCAAAAAATTTTCCTCCTTATAACCAGTGTCCGTTTTTCTGGATTCCTCCGGCGGGTCTCCTATAGTAACTTGAAAAATAAATTTTAATTATTTACACGTATTCATGCAATTTGCCATGTTAGGGCGTTTGTGCACTACAATGACTTTTACCGTCCGGTAGTCCGGTTTTTTACGGTCCGATATGCCACGCCATTAAATGTATATAGTAGCTTGTGCACTATACGTAATTTTACCGTCCGACATTTTACTTTTCCCCATTCCGGACAGTATTTTTCCGATCCGAGATGACAGCTATGAAAAACGTGTTAATGCTTGTGCACTGCGACCGGAATTGCACTGACTTTTACCGTCCGAACTTTTACAAAATTGAACCGTAAAAAACCGGATTACCGGACGGTAAAAGTCATTGTAGTAAAAGTCCGATTAATATTAACCTCCGAGTAAAAAGACGGACAAGTGCACAAGCCAATCATCCGTTTTTTTCATGCTAATATGCCGCACCTCCGAGTAAAAAGACGGACAAGTGCACAAGCCAATCATCCGTTTTTTTCATGCCATACCGGACCATGAAAACTCAGTCTGCCGGACAGTAAAAGTCATTGTAGTGCACAAACGCCCTTACTGTTCATAATGTAATATAATAGTATTAATTTTTTTTATAGCCACACCCATAATTTTTTATACGCGAAATCCCGCGAGGGTGAATCCAAAAAACCGATCACTGCTTATAACCCTGAGATGCTCCTGTTGGCACCAAGCTGGGGTCTAATGAGTGCGATCTTGAAACCGGTTGAAAAAAATTTTCTGCCTTCCGGCCGGCAAACAGCACTTTGCCGACCGCTGCGCTAAACTAAGTTGCCGCCAGCCGGCTCCGTTGAGCAGAAAAATAATATACACATTGGCATGTAATCTACTATTTTATTCGGTGTTTATATGTTATTTCGTAACTGTGTGAGGCTTGTGAACTAACAAAACCTAAACACTCAAAATAGCAGACTACTAGATTGGTCTAGGAGTTGTTTGAGATAGACTGACGACTATGTATTGTAGTCCCTAAAATAAGCAAAATCTGGGACTTTCACTGACTACGGTTTATTAAGAAACAAATCTGATAACAAACATATCTTACCACCTACACGCCACTTAGGTAGGTGGGTACCTAGACAATGAGTAATACTTGCGTAGGCGGCCTTGTATTATACGTGTAGGAGGTCCCATTAATGGAATTATCCCGTACTTATACTACAATCAAAACTTACGGGGGAGCACAATTCTTTATCAGGAAGACGTAACTGACGTGAGAAAATCACGATTTTCTCTCTTATATTTTACTGACTAATTTAATAGTTTAGGCAATAGTCCAACAGTATGAACAATCAGCGAGTAGCGATTGGCCAGTTTTTCTTCGCGGGCGAGAGTTTTCTGAGATATTTTCAACCGCTTGTCAACCGAAAATGATGTAAAATTTCTGGAGATGCAGTCATCCATTGGCAACGGTAGTTTATCAGCAGGCCACCAATATGTTGACGCTTGCTTGCCGTCGTGTGGTATGAAAAATCTACAGCGACGAATGATTTCGAAAAAGGCTTTGGACTCCATTTCGAGGAGTTAAGGATTTGCAAATTTAGCTAACGATAGAGTTTCAAGCCTTTTTAAGATACGGATTTTGCGAGTTCTCCGACAATAAGCACTTACCTATAATTAATCTGGGCGGTTGGCATATCTCGTGTTCGAAAAATTACACGATTTTCAATTTTTAATCAATATCGAAAAGAGACGGGTAGCTGCAAAAATATCGCGTGTTACTGTCAAACACAAAATGTGCTAAGGCAGCAGAATACAATAACAATTCACAAACCTGTCTACTCTACAAAACTCGATTTTTTGTTTTTTGCTATTCAGTGTGTAACTAAGGTAGAAGAAAAAGGGAAATTCCTATACCTACTTAGCTAAATACATCATTAAAGCTGTTTGAAGTTCGCAAAATCAACGGTAAAACAGCCTCGAAGCGCTCCCTGTGATCTCGTCTTAATTCATGAATGTATACGAAAATGGCTTTGAAAATAAGCAGTAAACACGTCATAAAGACGGCTTTAATGAAAAAGGGCGATATTTGAAGACGAATAAACACATTTACTGCTATAATAAAAGGAAATCGCGGCGGATTCGAGATGAATAATATATAGAGGCATATATTAGCGAAGTCAATAGTGGGATACCTGCGCTCCAGAGGGCTGTTGCTATGCTCGCGGTACCGATATTTTACCGCGAATAAACGGCGACTTAAATCCGCGATCTCGCTCCCTGAGGAGCACGTATTTGCACGGCTGACTATATTCCTTGTTGAAGCGTCGATATTTCTAGCGATTTGCCCCCTTTTAGATGTGTGGGTTTCGTCAGGTTACTTGATATCATCCCGTTTTTAAAAAGAGTACTAAAATATGATTATAGGTTGGCATCAGGAGGCACCTTCGGAGCTGTGACCGAGCAATTAAATTAAAGATACTTAGGTATCGAAAACTTGATTGAGACTTGAAACATGTTTTCAGCACTATATTTTGAACATTTTATACAAATAATGTATTAAATAACTATAACCGTGATGTTGATGTGCTTTATTCAACAAGCCTGGTGCTAATTTATGTCACGGCGCTTCTATAATAATTCGATTTATCACGCCTGTTTTAATACCTATCAATTATCATATACATTGTGTAAATTGAATAACGTGTTCGTAACCTAAATATCTATACATCTGATACAAATCTAGCTCGCCTAGGTATGTACCTAATTCAAAACTTATTTCAATACATAACCATGTAACAAGTGCCGCCTACTCAATATTCTGAAAATGAGATCAAAAGACTCAGGAGTACTGTTTTACTGCAGGCATTATAATAAAAATAATAAATATGGATGTGAGTGTGAAAACTGCGTTCATTTCAAGATTCATTTAATTCTCACTGAAGAACCCGAGGCTATTTGGCCAATAATCCGTAATCAAGCATTAAAATAATAAATGATAATCAAGCCGCAGTGCAAACAAAGAGCTGCTCTATATTTAAACGCGTCTTTCACTGCAATATTCCGAACCAAATAATAACAATTTGGTTGGAGCAGATTTTAATGCAGGGGATGAGCGGAGATAAATTCGTGGAGATTTTTCAGTGGACGTGGGCAGACTGCGTAATTTGTTTGCTCGATCCCTCGGAAGCGGAACAATGAATAAAATCATGTTTTACTGTTACTTAGGTACCTGGAGAACATGGAACGATTCAATTTGCCGAAAAATGTGGACTTCAAAATTGGCCTCGAGTAAGGCATACTATACCTATCTGAGTCTATCCACTTAAAACGAAGATAGATTAAGAAGAAAAGACAGAATAGTTAAACAACTGTCATAATGCTTATATTGAATACAAAAACACCCAACACGAGTAGCTGTGCCATATTATATTGTCATCCAAAACATGAAAGTCTTACGGGTGAAAACATTTAAGATAACAGCAAAATTCATATTTTAAGGACAGACAAATGGGACTTAATTGCGTGTCAAACATACATCATCAGCCTATCTTAGTCCACTACTGGGCGTAGGCCTCTCCCACTAAATAGGGGTGAACGCATCAGGAGGTAATATCCATAAACGCCACGCTAGGCTTCCATTCATTATTATGGTCACGTGACTTATCGCTTATCGTATAGGCTAGGTCTGCAGGTTTTGCCCATGCAGTGCCCGCAAAAACATGACAAAATATATCTGAACGACTTCAGAATAAAACAAACTTTAAGTAATTACCTACTTTAATATCTTATATCCACAAATTGTACAACATTTTAATTACAAATCTCGGAAATATTATACTGGCTGTTTATGTTCAAGGAATTTTTGGCATCAAAATTAATTTAATTTTTCTCAGCCCTTTATCAAATAAGGGGCGGCAGCGTTGCGGTTTCATTCATCAGGGCGTAATTAGGGAAGTAATAAAAAACCGCTGGAGAGCCGCAAGGCCCGAAAATACAAGGTTTTACTAAACGAATCTTAGATTTTAATAGAAATTAGAGGCATTTGTCTTCAAATTTCTATTAAAACGTATGTACACAGAAATAAATCTGACAAGCAAACTGTACAGATATATGTGCTTAACTATTATGCATGTCCTATGATATTCGTACATATTTTCAACAGATTTCAAAAAATGAGAAGGTTCTCAATTCGTCAGATTTTTTAATCAAAGGGTATAAACACTGAGATGGTCCCGGGCCACTTAGCCGGGGTCTGATATTGTGATATTTTAGAAATTGATTGAAGTCGGATTAGAAAATGCTTAATTTGGCGATAATTATATCCGCCTTCCTTTTACTGTGACTGTGCTACGCTTATTTGTGATTGGTAGACAAACGCACCACATAGCATAGCTCTGGTGGAAAGGCACTTACTTCAACAGCACGTGCGTCGCAATAAAACCGTCTAATGTCCAACGAAACAAAGTACCGGCGCATTAACCTTATTTATAAGGCTTTATTGGCCGTTGCAGCTGGCATAATACGCGACTGTAATAGTGTAACATTATCCTAGTGCAGTACTTTTCATACGGGTTCACGACCAGGTTAAATACCCTTATAAGTTTTTAAGCAACATGCTCATTCACATTATTAGTATGAGTTGAAGCGGTGTGTGGGTAGACCACAACTAAAACTCGCAGTTCGTCAGTTGCTCCGTGAAGATGGCATTTGGGTCAAAATTGTTTGTATTTTGTGTCCCTAAAAAACGTGACACAGTGGTGATTTTTGTATGGGATGATGTTATGTTTTCAATTTTTGATGTATGGATTAAAATCTAGCGTAAAACCCGGTGCACTTGTACATCTTTTGTTCAACTGCACCGGATTTTTTTATATACTGAGTCGTAACGGCAACCAAAAGCGTGACAGAGTGGTATGACAAAGAAAATAATTTTGGCCCAATTACAACAGTTCCGAAATATCGGGTGCTCAGAAGTTTCAATTTACTTATGTATATGCTTATTTGGGGGTAGTAGCTATCTAAAAACGCTCATCAGACGGGATGCATCCTTGGTACCTACCGCGGAAGTGGTTCAGTTTTTGCCATCAGATTGTATTGAAATTTTTTCACCCAATCCAAAAACATGGAACTTTATCAATAGACGACTCCGTAATTCTTTTTTATGTGACGAAGTAGGGCTGAGGGTAACTGAGGCCCATGGACATAGTGATCAAAAAATCGCCTATGCGCTACCTACCCTCAGGACTTAAGTAGATGGATTGCCTCTACCTATGCCAGTAAATAATTTTCTAAAATGATTTGCCTCGTGTCGTCTTAACATTTTCATCAAAGATTGAAAAAGTTATGAATTTCCACTTCAGAGCAATATTTTTATGTCATTTAAATTGAGTTCGTTTATGGTCCACTATTACTACTGTCGTCGCCGCGTGGTGTCACCACTCCAACTCTTCAAGTGGGTGACGTAAGATTCAACTAAGAGATTAAAAGTGTCTGAACCAATCGTTCATGAAAATTTATGTCGGTAGCAGCATTATCATAGTAGATACAGTGCCACATCATAGTAGATACCAGTGTACTGCGATCGCCAATCCGCTTGCCTGGCGTGGCGATAATGGGCATTTACTTCCAAATGCGTCCATGCACGTAGTTTAAGGAGAGGCCTACGTCCAACAGTGGACTAGGATGACGATGAGGCTGATAATGATTATGATGATGATTACTACTGTCAGTTTGACAGTTCCATTGCACTATATAGCCGCATTCGAATGACAATGGCACAATTTTATATGTGCCGTCTTTGAAATCTCTGTTTTAATGGAGTGCAATATCCATGAAAGGAGCCAATCTGTTCCCGCTATTTAAAGACAATATGCCATCAGAATGCGCTTCACATCAAACAATGCAAGACCGCAGAACTGTGCACTTTAAACTACTATTGCAAATACTATTCAAGTCAAGGGTGAATAGGCACCTTCTGGGCAAACTCGCTCCATCGTAGGCCACGTCTCTACCCTTGGCTAGTCTGTGGCCATGAGTAAGCACATTTCAAATAAAAAAAATATAGTAAAAAAAGGGAATACGAGTATAATTATGTCTTAAAAAAGTTGACTTCACGCATGTGACGCCTCTGGACAGGAGATGGGTCAAATGCTTGTTTACCATGTTACCGGAAGCCTACGTATACAAAGTCCCTCTCTGAGAAAAAAAATGTCCCAAAATTTACATACATTTTTCGAACTATCCATTCCGTTACCGCCATAGAAAATGTATGAGAAAATGGTAATGGAATAGGAAATTAAACCATGGCACAAAAAAATTCTCCTATCAGGATTGAATGAGCTCGCGATTATGAGTGGAGATTAAATTCGTCATCGTCACGTCGTTAACCTCTCTCAGCTTAGTCCACAGCTGGACGTAGGCCTGTTCTATTAACTATACGTATCGACACATTTAGGAGGTAAATGCCCATAAGCGCCACGCTGGGCAAACGACTTGACGATCGCAGTATGATGATGCTGCCCATCATCAGTCTTCTATAAACGAATATTCATTGACACTTCAATCCCTTAGTCGACTTTTACGACACTCACGGGAAGATTTGGGGTAGTGACAAATGTATTCTTGTAGCAGCTTCTCTGCAAGAAAATATATTAAAAGTCCCAAATCCAAAAAAGTGGGAGGGGGACAACTTTGAAAAAAATGGCCTTCCAATGCTTGTGTGTGCGATTTATCTTCGATGTTTCAACGGCTATCTTCAACGCAGCTCCTCTCCAGCGGTCGCCAGTAAACAACTTATTATGTAGGTTTCACATTGAACGACCGGCATCTAGCAACCACATCAACTAAGAGTGTTTCATAAATTCCTGTAAAAACGTTTGATTTTTTCTGACATTTTCAACGCCAATTTGGGGCTCTGTCAAAAAATCACATTCTAAAAGGGTTTTGTCAGCAAAAAACGTTAAACGCTTT